>JBCFXI010001796.1:0-39784 GCA_038496175.1 Ampulex compressa
TGTTGGGGAAGTAATGGTATTAAGATGGGGAAGAACTGTATGAAGAAAGAGGCATTGGAATAGAAGAAAATGGAACTATTGAGTAACTGGACGGGGTCCATCGTGTTATTGATCCTCATCCCCTCCGGTTTTCGATGGCCATGAACATCGTCGTTTCTTTGATGGGATCGAAATTGCCCTCTAGGTCTAAGATTAACTTATTGCATCAAAATCACGCTTCGCAACATGCGGAATTATGATGACTTTTATTTTGATCCGAGCGAGTAGGGTAGTGGAATCCTTGGAGCTGTCGCTATTGGCCGCTTTGGAATGAAAAGTAGTGATTTAATGTATATATGTACACTACTTTCACATACATACATACATACATACATCCATCTATACATACATACATACATACATACATATATATATATATATATATATATATATATATATGCATGTATATTCTGTATAATATGATATCGCATTACCGACGAAGGTTCGATCGATCAAACCGGTAGCAAAGGATAATTAGCACGAGCGCAGACTTTGTATTCAGTAAAGATCAGGTATGATCGATCATTAAATAACGGACCAACGAGCGATGACCGTAATTACATCATGAATAGAGCAAAAAGGACACGTCATGCATAGTTCGACGAAAGAACGAAACTATTAGGGGTACCGGAAAAGAATGTCGTTCTTTTTATTGCCCTGCGGTGTCCATCTGCTCTCTCTTCGCACCTTCCCGATTTTTTAAAGATTCTTTTGAGCACTCGACCACAAGTATCCGAGATTGTCCCCAATTTTTTCAATCGATTAAGTTCAATTGCTTTCGATTTCAGTAGTCAGTATGGCATCGTCCATTTTTCTATATCTTTCACTTCCAAGGCTAGTTTTCAAATTAAAACTTCCAGATCGAAATTTCTTGTATCATCTTTGACACTTCTGAACATCCAAATAATCGCCAAATACGGCACAAATATTTTTACTCCCAGTTTCTGCTGTCTCTTTTTTCAAAAAACGATAAAACATCAAGTTCGAAATAAATTCTTCGCTTGGTAAAAATCGATGCATTGCAAATCGAGGCACAAAATTCTCATTTTACACATCACAATACACTCCTGACGAATAAAGTCATCCAAATAACATAAAAAAAGGCTTCAAAGGGTAGTAGTCAAAACACAACCGATCCCCTCAAGCGGTCAACGATAAAAACGACATTCTTTTCCGATACTCCTAACATTTTGAGAAGAAGTGGCAGCATGGCTAAGACCTGCAGTGTCCTCGGCACTGACGGCCCGCGAGAGACGAGCGAGGAGACCTCGGGACGTTTTGCATAATCGTCCAGCTGGAAAAATGGCGATGCGAGCCACGATCTGGTATTACGCTGCGCGATTTTAAGGAGAGGAAAAAAGGGGATTTGGAAAAAAATTGCTACTCCGGCAGGAGCGGGCTTGAAAGTGAGCCTCGGCGGTCACACGGTAGTGGGATCGATGAATAAAGGATGCCCGGGACAAAAAATCTTTGCGGACGAGCGCGGACGCCCTTTCAGGCTCCCTTGTCGGTGTCCCTTTTCGTTCGAAGGGAGGGCCGAGAATCAATGACTGCACGTTAAGTATATAACCCTTTCTACAGTCATAGCGGCCAGTCGTATCGCATCGCATCTTCCCTACATGGAAATCCGGTATAAAAAGTCGCTGGCAGGACCCACGTCCCTGCGGTTAGTACCTACGATGAACGAAAGCGACACTGTGGCCCAGGATCACGTCGCAAGTCGTTACGGAATCACCGATATCGTCCATCCGCAGCAATTTATTATCCTCCCCTTGACAAGCCGCGTTTTTACCCTTTACACGGTCTTAACGGAACTGGCGCGATATTAGGATACTCTCGGTTGTAATTTTGAGTAAGTTATATATCTGATACTTTGTTATAATTAATTTAGATAATTAGTTATAGCGACCTTAGAAAGTCTTTTTGCGTGAAGTTTCTGTATTGAAGCGAAAATGTTCTCTACGATCGCTGTGATTAATTATCGAAATATATGTATGAGGGGCAAGAAGGTAAGGGGTTTAAAGTTATATATTGATCATAATGAACTTCGATAGAATGTATAATCTGGACTATCGTCGTTGAAGATATACTTTCGTTTTTTTCGCAAACTATATCTCTTGCTGACAAAATGGTACTTTATTCATCCAACCTAGGAGAAATGATGATATAGATATGATTATATATAGATATTAAATTATTCACCACTGGCCTATGGACAAATTTTAAGATGCTATCGGTTTGCAATTAATTAAGATACAATATCACTTCCCGCTTTCATCGTGACTTTGCTGTGGTGGAATATCTTCATTCTTCATTCAATGCCCATTGCCATATCGCGGTACTTTGTCTTCGTTAATGCTACTTAAAACTACATCACTTATATCTCGCTTTAACTCATTATATGCCTAAGCCAAGTGCAAACCTGAGTAATGCACTAATTAATTAATTTCCTATAGTAAGCTAATTAGAGAAAAAATACTTTTATAGGGTTTATAACTTTATAACAATCAGTACAACATTTAGTTGCTACAATCAAAACTAAAATTTCCGCTGCTTAGTTAGAAATAAATAAAAAACAAGCGTCCCGAAAGAGGGACAATGGTGCAATAAATAATGGGTTCACTCTTTGTATTAATATTTACGTATTGAACGATACGATTGCTCGCTCTCGATTGCGATTTAGGGATGAACGGTGCGCTCGATCGCTGTATCATCGTCGATAATGACGAAAGGATCCCAATGACCGATATTATCGTCGCGAAACGTTTTTACGGCTACCCCACGATCGCTTCCTGGCTTCCAGTTGAGGGGAACCCAGCCGAGGAGTACGTAAAGATCGCAGCTACAAGCAGGAACTACTTAAACTCACGCTCGTCGTGCGTACTTTATCTACCAGGATCGGCGATCAGGTATGACTTTTATCGGAAACAGCAATGCACAGCGCG
Organism: Ampulex compressa; assembly: GCA_038496175.1. Classification (NCBI taxonomy): domain Eukaryota; kingdom Metazoa; phylum Arthropoda; class Insecta; order Hymenoptera; family Ampulicidae; genus Ampulex; species Ampulex compressa. The sequence continues at coordinate 2,985 of JBCFXI010001796.1, forward strand.
CACAGTGACGATGGAGCCAGGGAATTCTGGAATTTCGCGGGAATCCTCGTAATCCTGGAAGCCAGAGCCCGTCCTTGAAAGAGACCGAATGCTTTTCACTCCGCAGAGGTCGAGGTCGAGAGACCGGAACAGGATCAAGAGAATTCAAGGTGTTTAAGGCGTTTCGACGACTCATCATAGAGAATTCTTGGTGCTCCCGGGGGTCAGATAAAAGGGAATCCTTGTGCACTCGGTGGGAAATGGTATGCGTAGCCACCATGGTGCCAGACGATCGGAATTTCTACCAGCCACTTCCGTTATTTATGAGCACCGCCGTTTTTCTCCTCGCTTCGAGCGCGAAGCTGATTGCGCTGAATTTCCTGCTGCGTTTCTCCGCCGACTGAATAAAATATTATTCTTCGATTCTGGGAATAGATATTTTTTGAGGCCAGCCGTCGACGCGCGTCGCGTAATCCTTTTGAACAGCTCTTTTCGCCGGCTGATTGTAGGGCAACGTTCCAGAGTAAGGGGTTGGTCGAGGAATCAAGTCTTGTTTTTGTATGTTAAGCAATTGGTCTTTGCGAGCAACAAATGACCTCAGCTGGAGTGGTTGGAAATGTGAAGACCGTAAGTAGCTTACAACGTTTCGACTCGGTTATGAGTCCTTGCCAGATATATTAACTTCTGTAAAGATACAATAATGTTGCAAGCTGATCAAATTTTATGTAAGATGAGTATTGTTGTATATGTTTTTACTGTATTGTTTGTATATAATTTCAAGGTACGAGTAAAGATTAAGCAAAGAGTACGCATCTTATAATCTGGGCAGCAAAAGTGATCAAGGTCGTGAAATCAGAAAAGTGTAATTGAGATTCAAACTAAGAAATGGTTGTTGATAGTACCAAATATGGAAAATGTGGAACATGTAGATTATTATCTGATATTAGTGAGGAAAGGCTTAATCGCCAGAACTAAAACTTACATTAAACACGTGTAAAAGAATTCCTCATTATTAATTGCCGATTTAATGTGTTCAAGATGTAACTTACGACTAATTTATTGTTTCACGCATATTTTTTTTTGCGTATATTATATTACTGTTGTTCCTTTTCTTTTATAGAAATGAAGCTGTTATGTATCTCTCCAGATATAAATTGACAGTAGATGGCAAATTCAAGGGTTGGCTGAGGGTATAAACATTGTTTTTATTGATTACCACTTAAACCTGCAATACGCGTCAGGCTCATGCCAGACTGTGATGTGATTGCCCAATTGCAAGCTGCTACATGTAGCATAATATAAATTTAGAACGTTAAAGAATGTCTCGTCGTATCAGTGTATACGACTGTTAACAGATGGTATTAGATTGTCGCGAAAGATTTTTACCTTTTATAAGGTAATAATAGATGCAGAACATTTTCTCTTATATTATTTTATTGAAGTATGTATACAGCTAAAAAACAATTAAAGATAAAGACTACAACATTAGACAGATTAGGTTTCACGTTTCTATTGCCAGATAAAGCAGTTGCGTACAGATAGCGAAAGACACTTTTCGGACAATCTAACATCATTTCCAATAAATATAGAAACATCTTACCGGATTCGTGAATAATTTTAAGCATTCAGCAGAATTCCAAACGGAGAATCGTATTCTGCATTTAATAGAGCACCAGAAATCCCGTGAAACACATCCTTTTACTCTTCCTGGTTTAATCCCCGGTCCTACTAAAGGGAACTTTTTACGATGCAGTTAAACGATCGTCGCGAGAATTTCAGGCGGTCTCCTGAGACGCGGTCACGCATTTTCCGCGTGCTCCTTTTTTATGTCTTTACAATCCAGCGTTATAAAAGTGCCCTAGCAGGGTAATACAAGCGTGGTGCGTTTATTAGCCCCGCGTAATTTGGCATTCAGATTGTAAAAGACCGGTGAACTTTCACGAGACTTTTTGGTACCGTGGCGGGGGGGGGGATTGACTTTACGGGTGCAAGGACCCCGACCTCGCGCGATCTCGCTTTGAATCTTTACGAAGTTTCTCTGTTGTTCGTATAAAATGCACGCCTGCACCTAACGCCGCACTGGAAAATTATCCAGGTACGCAGCGAAGTGGTATGACAAATTGCGCGCAGCCTTGGCTTCGCGATCTACACCTTCGAACGTATTAATTTAAAACATATTGTTCGACTAATATCGCACATAAGATGAAAGACTCCAATAAAACGTACAATCTTTGAACCTAGCAGCGAGATATTGTTGGGCATTAAATTTATCATCGTTGATTTTCTCGATCGCGAATCAGCTGTTTTATGGAACGATTATTAATTCCTTGACATACGATGACGAGTTGGGGTGGTCATTCATTTCATGTGCCATTGTAGACTTTAACGAGTCTAACTCTTCAAGAGCTGTTTTCGACGGGCGCCGTGGAGTATATTATTAGATTACTCAGTTGCTTTACTCGTGCATTGATTTTGGTTTATTTACCATGTTTAAGATGCCTCACCCTACCAGCTTCTCAACAGTACCAATAACAAAGTTGCATCTATACATCGGTAAATCAGAAAGGAGCACTTTGAAAGCAGTGTTCATTATAACAGTGATATCGCACGGCGAATTTCATACTAAACAATACTTGAAGTTAGTAAAAAACATAAATAAAAAATCATAAAAAAATAAAAATTACAAAAGTTGCCTAATTTCATACAACGATCCAAATTTAAAAATAAAACCTTCCCTTACTTAACTTGCTAATATCTGTCTAATTGATACAAATTAAATAGCATTTTTCGAACGCATCAAATTCCGTTTAATTTCTATATCAAAAGGTCAATATCCTCTCGAATCGTCCAGACTACATACATAACAATTATAATCACCCAGAAGTGAGTAACCAGCATCAAAACAGCCTCGCCAAAACCTCCAAAACCCGATCATCGTCCGGCGCTTTCCCTAAAAACACCACTCAGCACGATTTCACACAACGGCAGCGCTCTGTCACAACTCCAAGATTACGATCGTAAATCCAAGAAGTCAAATTTCGCGACAGCACCCGTATCGGTAGCCGCGCCGAGATTTTTCGTGGACCGATCCAGGGGCCGATAACTGTCGTCGGGTTTCTCGAGCGGGAGAGAGCTTGTGGTAAGCGTTTCCGTTAGACCGTAACGATATTGTCAGGTTGCATAAGGGGGGCGGCGGCGGCGCAGGGGGGAGGGCGGTTATGACAGATTACGAGCACGTAAATAATGGCCATGTGATTTTCGTGTTGGCCGCGCGTACAGCGAACACGCGCACGCGAGATTACACGTATCGAGGGAGCGGTGTGCGAACCGTTGCGGTGGGTAGATATATCGAGCCGAGTGATCTACGGCAGGATCCGTAGATCGATGACTGACCGCGCCGGCCAAACAGCTGCTGCCGGGTCACAGGGTGACCTCCGCCTGAGGTTGATCGATGACTTCGACGATGACCTCACCGGAGGAACGATCCGGCCGGCATTCTTTTGCTCTGCTCACCGTGCACCGGGTACACGAAGCAGGAACTGCTCGGCCGGCTCTGCCTCGGTGACGTTTGATCACCATCGGGTATGCAAACCGGTATATCGATGCTAACGACACACCGTGGCCTCTGGGATGATGCGTGTCGCCAGGACAAAGGTCGACCTGCAACGGCGATTTATCGTCGATCGAGCAAAAATCGGAACGTTCAGAGGGTCAGGCTTCGTTGCTAGGCCTGGCGATTGAAATCGAAACTCGGTTAACAGTAAACCTACCAACGCGCTCAAAATGACTGATCGGTGGTTTTTTAGAAAAATGGCTTACTGCGTACTTTGTAAGAGGGTATTTTTTGAGATTTTGCACGATTCTACCGCGGAGTGTTAATCGTTTTATGGATCTATCGTGTGGTGTACATAAATATATTCGGAAAGTGGCTCAAAATGAGCGGTTAGTTGTTTCTTAGAAAAATTACTGTACTTTGTAGAAAAGCATTTTATTTTAGATTTTCCATGATTTTACGGCGGCGTGTGAATCGGTCTGTCGATTCGTTCATGTCTCTTGTTATTACTCTTTTTCTTTAAGGACAGGTATACTGTATATATATATATATATATCCAGGAAGGGATTGTTAGGCTTAGTATTAATGACTCGCGGTGGCAGCGATTACGCCGCATCTCATCGACTCGAGTTGCTTCATCGACGTTGTGCGACTCCTTTTTTTCAATCGAGAAATTCCTTTGAACATACTGTTAAAATATGTAGTGCTCGTCTATGAATAGTTAATATTTTCACACACATTATGTAATCTATTTTCGCCTTGTACAATTTTTATCGAGATATAAAGTAGCGTTTTTTCATGACACAGATTACATGAAAAATGCGCGTGTTTTCTATCGATATCAGTACGTTTCAGCTTGGTATAAACGCGTGTTATATAATCGTTGTGCAGGAGGATCAGAGTAAGAAAATAGCCGTTAGACGTGATCCGTGATACTTGACATCCACCGTCTTAACATTCGAAGGATACGATGCTGCTGAATCGTGCCTTTATTTTTGGCAAGAGAAAGAAAAAATCGTTTGGATATAATTGCTGGTGGTAAAGCGCACGCTAGAGTCGGTAGCAAATTGCTCCCGGCCGAAACACAATGTTTACACGATTACATGGAAAATACACTCCTATTAGCAACGCCATTCGGTACAAAGTACCGCACATTTCTCTCACGTCCGAAGTTTTATGCGCGTGCCGCTCGAAAAAGGATCCCTCCAGATATCCGCTCTTCAAGTATAACGCCGATTCTAGCCATTTATAACGAGTTCCCCCTCGATTGTATCGCAATTACCGGTAAACAAATTGCCCCGTCAATTTCGCAAATTGCAGGTTCAGAGAATGAAATCTCACAATCTGGACTCCTCGTGTGCGCTACCTCCGTTCCGATCGCACGCACACGCGGCGACCCCGTACACTTACGCACGTGCTCGCGTCCACGCAAGTTAACCACACGTGCGCACGGCTAATGCATATAAACGGTAGGCTCTCGAATTAGCGGCCCATAGCTTACGTTCGCGCACGGTTTCTCAGTTTCTTCATAAAAGCGCACTCGTACTCGTAACGATAATCCGTACCCTCATGTCGAAAGGACCAAGGACTTACATTCTTTTTTTGTTTTTTTTTTTTCTACATAAAACCTATTCGTATGGACAAACATCGATGTGTTCGATCCTCTAGGAACGTAAAGTAAATTGCGCATTTGTAACATGTTTTGTAGGCCTAAGGGTTTTTTGTATTACACTTTGTATTACACGTCGTAAAGGTCGGTAAATAATAGTTATTCGGTCTAGGAGTATACCAGTGCTTTTATTAATAAAATCAAGCTACAATAATATAATCAGCTATATATCATATGTTCTTTTATTTGCATTTCCTATATGTTATTATCAAGTTATTTGGAGTACATAGACATATATCTCTGAATTCCACGAGTATACATAGGTTTAGTATTATTTACATACTATTAAGCAAATATAAAGCAATAAACAGCGTCATATCATCGTGCAATTTCGTTTAATCATAATTATCGTAATACTACTCGTCTATATAAAGCAAGTTAAAGCACTCTAGAGAAGGGGATATTAATCCACGTGCTATTCATTCTATTCTCCTTAACTCTCCTCCATCAAGACCTGATTCATCATCGTTCGACGAAACCTCGATCCAGGGTCCCACCTGTGAGTTTTCATTCATCCAGAAAAGCGGACGCACCTGCGAAGGCTCTTGCAAGAGATACAAGGACTCACCTGTGCATCCCGAATCCCATTCACACCTGCGTCCTTCCATTTGGCGGTGCCGCGATGTCGGCGATCCTGGCTAAAGGAGCCGGCAATCCGCAGTGGTGGTATCCGCCAATAAAACTACCCCCTCGCAGTTTACCCTTGAGCGTGCGTTGCACCGCACCAGGCGCATCCGTGGGACGCGGTTTACCCGTAAACGGCTACTTTGCATACAGTAACGTGGCTGCGTTCACAACGGAGCCGCCTCCTCGCCGTCGGCTTACTTTCGATTTTCTTTGCGAGTACGCCGTGCTGAAACCGCGCCGCGCATACCGATGCGCCGTGCACCTACATCCGCTGCACCGCCACGAGGTTTACCTACGTGTAAGCAATACTCGATGACGCCGGTCGAAGGCCCGTGTGCGCCTCCTTCATGACATTCGTGATACCCCACTGGCACCGCCTACGTACCTGCAAACGCGTAATATAACGTTCCACCTTAAGCATCGAGTATGGCTTACAACAAAGTGAATAGTACCGGCCCTTTGCGCGGATCTCGTCGAGGTAAAAACAGAGTCATCTTTCGGATCTTCCATCGGAACGTGGGATGTACGGCGTAGGCCTTGGTCACAGACCAGAGATAATAGACTGGAAAGTGCGTAAAGGTGGAATCGTTAATTTGTACCGTGAGCCCTGAAGAGGAGTAAGGAGCAGTTGGAATAGGAAGAGGAGACGGGGACCGATTGGTCCAGATTTATAGAGTCTAGGATGGACACGCGTGCTATTTACTGGCTGCACAGAAATGTATAATTATGGTTGGTACAATACGGAATGATGTATTAGGTTGTCCTTAAACTGTTTTGCGTAATCTGCACACTGCTGCTTTATCTGGCAATGTTGATACAAAGATGAAACTTGATTTGTCAAATTTCGTAGTCTTTGTCCTGCGGTCATCTTCTAGCTGTATGCGTAATTCCATAAAATAACAGAAGCCAAATACGTTGTGCACCTATTATTTCCTTTTAGAATGGAACAGACTTTTGGGACAATCTAATATATCTTTTGGGACAATCATAATATTATAAGATCTAATATAATTCATTGCTAGTCCAAGAAGGCGGGAAAAAGAAGAATTATCATTTAAAATTGAAAAAATGTGCTTTAAGAAATAATTTTTGCATCCGAATTATTACATACAACGATTTCATAACGTTAATCGATTGAAAGGCTCTATACTGTTGTATTCGCACGTTTCTATAAGTAATACAATTAAATATGTCAATATGCATGGTAACAATCATAAATATACATTTCTGCGCAGTTTGTAAATAGCGTCGATCATAGAGTCTATAAATCTGGACTAATTGCTCTCTGTCGTCTGACACCGCCACAGTCGTATTCCAACTTCTCCTTGCTCCCCTTCAGGAGTCGCGCAACAAATTAATGATTTCGCGTATACATGCGCGATTGAAGCTTGAAGTATCGAGTATTATTTTTGCAAGAAGTGCATATAGCGAGTAGTACTGTGTTTGTGGTACAGCATTTGATGTTCGTTCGAAGGTACATATATGGATGGCAAGGGAGATCAGCAGCGATGGACTGGCACATGTAAGCTGTCTATCAATGTTACTCTTTCTTTGCATGTCAAAGGAGTAACAGCATTATTGACTTATTTGTATGTTAAGTGTTATACCAACAGTCTGGTTTGAGTACTCGTAAAACTTCACAAGGAATCCGTGTAGTATTGAGAAACGCGATTTCACACGTATATCAATTTGGCGAGTGTGTTGGTTTACGTTTAGAAAACCACACAGGACTCGTCGTGCATAGAGATTTCCACCTGGATGTAGTCCAACGAGGCTTACGGTCGTTCCGCGAATCGGATCGTCCTCTCACTCGACTCCTCTCCTTGTAATTAGAAAACAAGAAAGGGAGGAACGGCAAGAAAGGCGGAGGTTGACCATGCGCACACGCACGTAAGCGATGCGATGGCTATTCTAGCAAAAACGGAAGAGAATCCGGTCAGGTGGTGCTTTTCTCCGTCCCTTTTACTTGTGATCCGGAATATAGCTTTATCTGATAGTTTTGACTTTCTCAATAATAAGAATACATAGGGATGGAGTACTTTATCAAAGATGTTGAGACATGGACAGCCTACACAATTGATGTGTACCTTAACAGAATAATGTATCAGGAAAAGAAATATGAATATACAATATCAAACACAAATAATCAAAAAATGCTGAAATAAACTGGTACAGCTTACCGCTACTCTTTGCAATAACTTATACATTATAAAAAAAAGGAGACGAGGAGAATTTGTTGTTTACGCAATAACCTTTAGCTATCGCATTCGAAAAGAACTCCTTCGTTTATTCAGATAGGATACTTATGGGAACATAGACAGAGATTATTATTACGAACACAGATTGTATTAGCTCATGTTGAAATACCGTGATCTAACAAATTCGCCAAATCCATATAAGAATCTAACACGGATGACTTTGAGGCAAGACATATATGAGTCTATAGTGCTTAAAGGGTTAACGCTCTCGTTCGATGCACAACTCGAGAGTTCCTGGCACCCATAATATCGGCCTGGATAATTAATTACGAAGCGAGAGCGCCGCACAAGTGAGCCGGGCGTATCTTCCGACATCTGGGCCCGTTTTACATTGTGACCAGCGGTGCGTGGGCGTATCGCCACTGACTGCCCACAGGGAGGACCTAGAGCCATTAATTCGCCTCCTTTTGGATCCCACGTGTGTTTTATTAAGCGCTCTTGCCTTCTACCCCTGCCTTGCTTTTTCGGCGCCGGCTCATCTCTTACGATTCTCTGGTTACCCTTTCGAATAGATGCATCAAAGTTCCTTTCAAAGAAATCAGATCGCAGCGACATTTGTCCCGACGATTGCAGTTTTATAGCATCTTGAATGATGACGTAAAAAGCTACAGCCTCCTTGGAGCGCGCGTTCCATGATTTCGGTGCTATTTTGAAAAGATACGTTGATACGAAAATGGTAATTATTCCGGAATTATAAGCTGATCAATTTTGATAAAAGATAATTAGACAAAATGATGTTATTAAAGTATTATAATAGTAATAAATATAATATATATTACATTGTTTTTTGTAAATAACAATATTTTTAGTTATTGTAGAATAATATGTTTAGATATTCAGCTACAAGATATGGCGAGCCTACCTTTGAAATATTCAGTATTACGTATACATTAGGAACTCCTAACCTCCTTGTTCGTGACATGTTTAAGTCAATCCCAGTTACGCCAAAGTCCAATTTTTTCCACGTCTTTTTCATAATATGACTTAATACACCGTCTTATATTCCAAATGTCCTATTTTATTTATTTTTTAATTTTAATAAACCGTAATTGTTTGAGATTAATTGACTTTCTCATACGCAATATCGACTGAAATTTTATTTCTATCAAAACCAAATGAAGAAATTATTAAATATGATAAATAATTGTCCGCTAAAACCATATTCGCGAGTTATCTGAAGTATTCTAATTCTGGTGGGAGTATAAAAATGGTTCAGCGTGAGAATGAAGAAATATTTTAAACACTGTAAGTGCATTGGACCGAAAGAAGAGTGTTTGTGATATAAGGCGGCGAAAAAAGGGCAATTGGGAGAAAGTGCATGGTTTAGTTTTAGGTGACGCATGGTTTTGAGGAATACACTCGGACGATGGTTGTGTGAATGTGTACGAATGGGAGGATGTGCGTGCAGAGACCTTAGGGAAGAAGTCTGGGGCCCAGAAGAGAACAGAGAGTGTAGAGCGCAAAGTAGAGAGTCAGAGGTACAGAGCACAGCATACAGAGTCTAAGTCTGAGTTAAAGTAAAAAGTTAGAGTATAGAGTAATGTACAGAGTAAAAAAGAGTAGAAATAAATTATCTGTATCGTAGAAATAGTAATAAAGTACGCATATTTAACAATACAAGTCGCTGGCGAAAAAATACTTGAAGCCAACCACCACTTTACGATCTAAATCTTTAAATCAAACAATACCGCATTCTCTATAGAATACGAAGTACATATGTAACTAAAAGATCGAAATACATATAATAAACTTCTTAAGAGATTATAAGCGCTAATAGAAATGTTCATATCTAAAATATCACGTCTACAGATAATAGCAACATCACGATTAATTCATCCTTAACCTATTATTTATTATCGTTCTTTTTTGGGACGCTTGCTTCTTATTTATTTCTACCTAAGCAGTGAAACCTCCAATTTTAATTCTTACACCTAAATCTTCTACTAACCGCTGTAACAGTTACAAATCCAATAAAAATATCTTTTCTCCACTTAGCTCACTCTAAGAAATTAATCAATTAGTGCAATTTTTTAGGTTTGCACTTGGCTCCGGCATAGACTGGCTTAAACTTCATTCCGCGCCGCAATATAGGTGACCGATTTGCTCCATGCTAACGATTCCGTATCGTGATCCTCGATCGCGCTTTTCCAGGAAGAAATCCTCCGTACCCTTTGAAAGTCTCCGCGGGCCTATCGACCTCTCGGGGTTCAACGATCGTGGGTCGATCTCTTGATCGATCCTGATCTTCCGGGTGTCTCCTCCAACGACCTCGTTACGTACGCCAGTCGAGGAGCTCCTGTACAGAGCAACCGGGCAATTTTAGCTCCGGACGGATCGGGTGTTACGATGCTCGGGAGCGTATTAATCATTCGATACCTACGTTCACCCAGTGGAAGAGGCGTTCGAGGAGGGTGCCGGAGGACCGTGCGCAAAACTGGTATCCATAATACACCTATCTCGTGATCTCCGCCTGCTTTCTCGGCTTAAAGCTGCGTGCATACCGCCCATGCGGCACGATTACATATTGGGCCGTAATAATCGTTCTATTTGGTCTTCGGCCTAGCTCCGTTTAGAACCTGTAATCCCACCTGCGCCCCGTCTAAACCGCAGGGGGCTTTCGGGAGTAAAACTTGATTCTGTCGCTCGTTGCAACGCGACATCAGGGGCTATAGTGCTATGTGGATAGAAACTGGAGGATGAAAAGATGGTATTTGAATTCTATTCATGATCCTTGAATTCTTTGATACAACGTGTGTATAGTAGACTCAGTAGTGTGGCCCACGACATAAGCGGTAGATGTTGGTCTAAATAGTCTAAACGGACGATTATTGAAGAAAAACGAAAATTGTCCAAACGTGGAGGAAAGATTTCTGGTATGTCATGAAGTGATGGTACACGCGACACTGAATTTCGGTTGCATCGTTATTTCTTGCCATACGCGAGTATCGCTTCTTATATTAAAATTCTCTTTCCACAGAAACTAATTATGGTCGGCTATCCGGTTACACCTTTGTGTGCTAATTTAATATTTTCTTTAATATGATAGCGGTGTATTATCACAAATTATGGGGTAGTCACAAATTAGTTCTCCGCTTAATTAGAATAATACCTTCCACTCTACCTTATAGTAGAATAACTAGCAGTTTTATTTTAATCGCGGTTAAATGTGCGCCACTTTAACAACAGATCGACGAATAAATTTGAGGGCGATCTTGTTCAAATATATTTAAGGTCTCGCGAAACTTAATAAATAGAAGGTGGATATGTCAATACACGATCCATCGCACATTGTTACAAATTACGGGGTATTGGCAAATTAGTCTCCCGCTTTATTAAAACAATACCTTCCACTCTACTTCATAGCAGAATAACCATCATTCTCATTTTAATCGCGTTTAAATGTGCGTCATTTTAACAACCGATCAACGAACAAATTTCTGGAAGATCTTGCTCAAGCGCAGATCATATTTAGGGTCTCGCGGGAATTAAAAAATGAAAGGTGGTTATGTTAATACATGCTCGATCGCACGCTCAGATACCGAGCTCTCCGAGCGGCCATTTATTTGTATTATATTATACCCAAACCGCAGGCAGCAGTATTTTCGCTTAATGTCCAGGAAAAACTGCCGCGACAAACGCGATTTCTGATGTCTCGCATGGCGGTACGCCTCGGTCAGACGAGTTCATCGTACCTGGCGCAACCCCGAGCTTCACGGCAGTGCGTTAAAGTGATATAGGGCCATGGCGGCGAGTGTGCATAGTGGTCGGCATTAAATTCGCTAACGAACGTTACGTGGTTTATAATCGTTTAACGGGTCGAACCGTAACGATTACGCGAAGAATTATAGACGTCCACTGTCACCGACGATTCCACGGGCACCGCCAGCCGGTTTCAGTTCGCCAATTCGAGCGGCGGTATGCTTATCCCCATGCATTTCTGCCCGCTCAGACTTAATTTATAGTTGCTGACAATATATAGAATTTTAAACAGCGAATTATACTAATATTCTTAGGTTTCGCTGTTTCTTTACTCACGATGCTTGAGTTCAATAGTAAATGTATTAGGTGCGCAACTCTGCTTCCGCCATTTTCCTATATATAATTTTCGTGGTACGCAGCGGTTTTTCAACGCGGGCTTTGTACGCTGTCGGAGACACAGGAGAAACCAGTGTCCAACGATGGACTGTACTTTGAATCATAAATGTACAACCAATTCTTCACGATAAAGCTTCGAGTTTCGAAAGAGCGGCGGAAGCAAAGTTACACACCTAATAGCAATGATAACCGACGAACTTCTGGCGAAAGATCACCTTCCCTCGACCCAACTCAAAATTACATTCATTACGATCATCATCGTTATTCCAAGGGTAAACTCGACCAAAAATCAACATCGAAATTCTCCTCTCCAATCCAAGATCTGCCTCGACACCCCGGGAGTAAATACCGGAATTCAAGAGAACAGCCCGTCGAAGCGCGAAAACAAAATCTCGACGGAGCGAGGTAGTCCGCGTAAAAATACGCTTCGAGCATTTGCCCAGGGGTCGAGGTTCACCTTCCCCCTGGGGTTTCAGCCGGTCCCGCGGCGGTGCGTTAAAGTGATATAGGAGGCTTGGAGCGGCGGCATCGGCGGCGTTCAGTGGCTGGCATTAAATTAGCTAACGAACGAGACCGGGCAGGCAGCGCCTAGGTTAATAAAAGAATATTCCGCAACGGCGGCTTGCACGGACGGCGGTGTGTATAAGAGCGGGTCTCCGGGTCGGCGATGATGCCCTCTCCGCCTCGGTCCCGTGGCGGTGCACAATCAGCGGAGCGTGCTCGTAATGACCATTACCGTCCGACTCGCTACTTCGCTACCTTCGCCCACCACGGTAATGGCTCGTGTCTGCTAACCTCTCAGCCGCGTGTTCCCCGATACTCCTACCTCAGGGACGGATAACCGCTATCTGGCACCCTCCCGCCCCCCGGGCCACGTACCATCGCGACAGATAAGGAGCCACGAGATTAACGCGCGTATGCGCCGCGAGGGGAACTTGAAACTCGCGTCGGATTTCAAGGAATTGCGTAGGCACGGCCACCGGCTGGAAAAATGTTAATTTCTAGATACTTAGCTTAAAGGATGGCCAATTGCCGAGAGTAGATGCGATGGAGTCCTCCGCCGGGGTTGGGGAATGCGTTTATGGTATGTCCGCGGAGGAACTACGTTATGGCCTGACGGGAAATCGCGCGAGGAGACAGCGGGTATCGATTTCCGAAGGAGGGGTCCTGACAGGGCAAGACTGGCTAGGTGAATTAAGTCTTGGAAGGTTCTCTTCGGGATGGTACTCGTTATTGTCTTTTGTTTAGTTTAGTTTAGTTTGCTGTTCGTCAATGAGCGAGGAGGTTGGGTGTGCGCGTGTGTAAATAGTTTTCTCTTTGGTTTAGTTTAGCATGCGTACTTGGTAGAAACTAGTCGTTATATGTCGCTTCGTACACACGGCTCTGGGACGCGACTGGTGGATTTCTCTTATATCCTCCAAATGGTAGCGATAAATCGAAGGATTGTCGATATTACCTCTGTGATGCACAACTTAGATCCTGGTGGAGATACGTTCGGTCTAATGTTCCTCAAAGTCGTTGCATGCAAAACTTTTACGGTCGAGCCTTCGGATCTATCCACTATCCCTGTTCGGTTTATTAGAATCAGAAGTTTTCTCGAATCTCCTGCAGTCCACGGATGGACTCCTGTTAGAGTCCTGTTAGAGTTCGTTGTATACACAATTTCAATCCTAGAGTTTTCAGATTCGAATAGTATCGTGATTTAAATAACCAGGATTTTGTCCTAACCGCACGAACTCTCCTTCTATCCGATACAATCTCATTCCCATCACCTGCTCACCTGTAGGTAAACATGACTCTTTTCCACCGTCATTTTTTAGGATTAAGCACTACATCTCGTAGATATTCCGATTATCCAGATACTCATCTTTCTTAAAGAGATTTGTTTCTCAACGTAAAACTTAATCTAAATTTCGTATACGTACAGTTTTATAACGATTTCAGAATTATCCTCCTTATGATCATAGATATGATGAAAACGTCCCTCAGACTTATCGCGTACAAAGCCACGATCATAAATCCTCAAAACTCAACCGAGAGTTCTCTTAGAATCAGATTCCAATCTTCTTTGCCAGATGCACTCCTACCAGATTGACCCCACGGCAGGGACGTATCCGTTTCGCGGAGGCGTTCCAGTCGGCGGGGTTTCGCAACGGTGGTCGTTGGCTGGCCATTAGGACGCACGCCGGCGCACGTACGTATAATGGCAATCATGTTAATTATTGTAAGTAGAGCCGTGCGCCACCGACTTGGCCACGGAGAGCCGCCTTTCTTCTTCCCCGTAGTGGTAACGGCGTGTGCCACCATTACGAGGAGCGCCTTACCGTGAACGCACGCTATTCATTCCTGAGACGGGGACCTCGAAGAGACGGAGAAGGGAGGAGGTGCGTCGGCAGGTGGGGGAGGAAAGGCTCCAGAGGAAGGAAGGTCGAACGAGCGAACCAGAAGTGTACGCTCGAGTCGATTCCTCCTACCCCGTACGGCCCCTCTGGCTTCCTGTTTGCGGTAATTAGGGGTTCCGCGGGTGCAGCCACCAAATCGGTGGCGCGGATAGCTTTTCGTCCCCGAACCTGACCGTCGACGGGCTCCTCCAGGTTTAATTAGAACTAATCCAATTAACGCGTATCCAGGTGCCATGAACGTTCGCCAGGCTCGTGTGCAGCACGCCGTGTATCGTTTCATCTAATTGCACAGGTCCGCCTCGGCTTCGAGCACGCGCCGAAATACGTTTCGGGGGTCTTTCGAGGGTGATATCCCCGGTTGGCGCTTAACCATTGGGCAAAGGTACCGTCACGGTAATGGATATGTCCGCCTCGGTGTTTGGAATTCCGTTAATTACGGATCTGGTGTACGTCATTATGCTTCCTGCGGTGCGATGTCGAGTATCCAGGTGGGATCCATGGTTTCAGGAGCCTCTTGGTTCTTTTTCCTGGGAGTAACTTTAGTACGTAACAAGAGTTAACTTTGATTAACACGGACATTATAATTGTGATGCCTGCGCAAGTGGTGGCGTATTTTGATTCTTATGAGTATGGTAACTTTTTCTAGAACTTTTTTTCAGCACTGAAGTGCTGGAATAAAGCCAAGTTATTTGCTGTTAGGCGTTACGATATTAAATTCCAGAAGAACTATTAGTATACGCAGCGACTAATGTAGTAGGCGCTACTGGAAATAAAAAGGAAACGGGAATGTCGGATAATCCGTTTGTGATATGGAACGCGATACGAATGGCATATCGCGATATAGTACGTCATCATAAAATGTGGCACGCATCGCTATTACTTCTGACATTTGTTTATTATCGAGAATTGCATTTGACTTGCTCTGAAATACGAGCGGAAAATGGAAATTAACTAGAGCCGATTATGATCGAGCTAATCCACAATAACGAGCACATTAGCATGTTCTAACAAACGATCGATGAACGATTCTAGCGCTCGATACGATCGTATGCGACAGAAAATACTATCAATTCGATTTAATATCATTAGCGAACTGCTTGGTTTCAAGCGATATCTGAATACGTAGATCGATCTGCGTCTCCGTAACGCGTGAAAATGAATTTATAATAGGCGATATAACTCGCGAGAGCGTGCATTAAGGTCGATCTTAATTAGCGGCAATTTAATTAGGATCACCAGCGTGACGGTTAGCAATGGGCCAGGTCTAAGCCTGGGGTAAGAAAATGTCGGTGTGTATTATTAAGACGCGCAGCCTTCCTGATCGTCACGGAAGCTGATCGCGGCACATTCTCTTCTGCTTGGTGGTTGCACCATTAGATAGAAGCAGCCGAAGCAGCGGGCGGCTTTTCAGATACGAAACTGGCTGACGAGAACCACTATGTTTCATCCACAAAAGAACATTGCTTTAACCACCACTCTACCCACTTTTTTTTTTATCGCCAATCAACTTTCTTCACTAACGTTCATGGCGATTATGACTGGATAACGCGACTAGATTAAGGAGGATCAATGACGTACGTTGTTGAATGAACTTCGAAGTATAATCAATCACGTACATGCCGTGGCTCCTTGCTTGTGGCCATCGCCTTTGGTTTTTGCATGTGATACGTATACTGTAGCTCTGGTGGTTCGGAATGCACCTTAAACAGTAGGTCTTTGGCCAAACGACCTTAGCTGTCGGTGCCAGAAATTAATGAAAAAAAAAAAGAAATCTTGCTTGCTGAACAAGAACATCTTATACTTTGAGTAATAAATTTCCTGGTAGAAGAACTAGATTTATTTATTATTGTAAGCATTTTTATAAAATAAGACCGTGAAAGGCCATAAATAGTACTGGATAGACGACTTTCTAAAAAGGATTCTAAGTGGGCATAAGGCGCACTTTTGATTATATCCGTATAAGTCTGCATGCAGCGTGTAAGAAACTATATTCTTCAGGCCAACGTTTGGTCAGGCAGTGAGAAATCGATCGCCGTAGTGAATAGACGCGTAATAGTGTAACGGATTGCGACATTTTCATAGACGCATATATCTCTATATTTATCCTAACCGTGACTAACATATTGAAATAAAGTAGTAGTGTATATTTTAGTTAGTGTATTATTATTATATTATATATTATAGTATTCTATTATCTCTACCCTCTCCTTCGTCTTCTTTCTTTCTTACTTCACCTCCTACATTATTAAGAGCTATACACTATTAGTGAGGACTAGGAGAAAGAGTGACACACGTGTTGCATTATGACAATATACATTCTCATGCAGCCATGTTTGTAGAGAGAGATAGAAGCATCAGAGCTACGCGCATGCGCCATAGTTCATAGTCAGCATGGCTGGAAATCATACTCGTTGTACTCCATTGAAATGCCTTATGCTTTGATCTGGAATTCGGCCATGCAGAGTTCTCGAGGCTAGAGCTGACCAATTAATTACCGCGAAAGGAAGGAAGGAAGGAAGGAAGGCGCAAGATCACGGGCGCGTTTGAATTTCTACGCGAAACTCTAGCGATGTGCTTGAGCCACAGAGCGTGGCGTTCGCATATAATCAGCCGTCCGATGCTCGATTATATTTTTCTCTTTCTTCGTTCTGCCGCCTCCCCGCAATTCCTTCCTCTCCGGCATGAACCATTCCCCTCTTGGTCAATAGAAAAAATCCGTTCCAAGGTATATCTGCCTGCTTCTCGCACAGGGCCTTCTTTTACTTACTTAACAGGCCAGGAAGCCGTTAATTCCCCCAGCAGCCCTGCGGTAACTAATTAAAGGTCAGGACGTAGCTAAGTCTTATCCGGAGAGTGCGGAGTAGTAAACGCTCGCTTCCGGCCCCGCGGGTCGATTTTCATAGCTGGTGCCTCGTATCGAATCCTGGTAAAGGATTACCGTATAATCGCTTCTGAGGACTTTGGACGAAATTCAAATTGAAGAGCACCTTTTGTCTCTTATGGGGCGGACATGGCAGATACTCTGAAAAATTGTGGATCATTAGATTCATCGTCATCGAGGAAACAAAGCAAAAAAATGGTCCAACCGAAATTTTCGTTAAGGACAATTATGTAATGTTAGGTGTGCAATTTTGCTTGTTGCTGTTTTCTTATAGATGATTTTTGCGATAAATAGTAGTAAAAATATATAGATAATATATTTTTGCATCATAAAGTTATTCTGAGTAGAAAGTGTCAGTTTTCGAGCCAAATTCTCGTTATTTGCGGCAGGTTTTAATTTACTGCATCAATACGAACAAATCTGCGGCTGAGGTTCATCGAATGCTCTCAAATACTTATGACGAGGCTGCTATTAGTGAAAGAACGTGTCTGAGTGGCTTCAGCGTTTCAAGAACGGTGATTTTCACGTGGAAGATGGGCATAGAGGAGGAAGAGAAAAAGTTCTTAAAGATGCAGAATCGAAGGGATTACTTAACGAAGACTCGTGTCAAAGTCAAAAAGAATTGACGCGATGGACAATATTTGAACTTTGAATCATATAGCTATAACCATTTTTGACAATAAAACCTCGACTTTCGGGACAAAAAATGCGTCGGAAGCAAAGTTGCACCACACAAAAATATCTTAGCCACGAAGCTCAAACGATGCACGAGCAAAATTCCGCGCACAATATTTTTTTCCATCCTCCGCATAATTAAGTTTATCCGGCCGACCGCTCAGAATATGGTGGCTATTCGAGAGGTACGATTTCCTCGTTCGCAATCCAATTTGTCGAATCTTTCGTAACGATGGCGCTTTATTCATTTAACGACGTTTCTCCGGCAATGACGAGGTTGACGAGGGTCATTATTGATGCGAGGCACGGAACGGTTTCGCGATTGAAATGGTTGAAACGTCGGTAAGGCCGCCTTCAACCAGAAGAGGTCGAAATGAAATCATTAGCCGGCAAACGCTGCCTGGTCTCTCGCCGCTAATGGCGTGGCGTATATAGCGGCTAAATAATGGTATTGTACCGATCGGATTTCTACCGTTAACAAGCCGGGGTGTCCGCGTAAAAAGATATCGCGGCTGACCGTAACTCAGCCGCTCCCACAATGAGCGGCCGCTTGCGGCATTAACGCACTTCGTTACTCGCCGATCGACAGAACCCGGCCGCCTTCTATGGCATGCCAACGCATAACGCACGACTAATGAAACCCATGGCCCCATATGTAGGTAAAGTCGCGTTCCTCCCTTTGTACTACATCGGGCGCCCATGTTCCACGATATGGAGGACGAGGCAACGGCATCGATGGCAGCGGAATATGAGTACGTCCCCTAGAAGACTGTCGAGAGAGAGTCCCTCGATACGGCACGATACGCCTAAGATGGGAAGCTAATATCTCTTTTACGACGCGTAATGATACCGCGAGATCTTCCTTGAGATGTAATAACATCTCTTTTAAGGGATAGAGTATCGTGAACTTTTTTCTTATTAAAACGTGATAATACTGGTGAAGAAAGATCGGTATGCGACACGCAAAAATTTAACGATTATGACGTAAAAGATGTAATGACATCTCTTTTAAGGGATGGAGTATCGTGAACTTTTTTCTTGTCAGGACGTGATACTACTGGTAAAGAAAGATCGGTATGCGACACGCAAAAATTTGACGATTATGACGTAAAAGATGTAATGACATCTCTTGTAAGGGATGGAGTATTGTGAACTTCTTTTTACCAATACATGACAATACTGATAAAGAAACATCGGTATGCGACGTGCAAAATTTTGATTATTATAAAGAGTTGAGAAATTTTGCATAACCATTATCTATGTACATTCATACCTTGTTAATTAATGGTTGCGCGAATTAATAATTCAAGAATCGCGTAACGGTAACGATAAGCTATGCTTCAGTTTGGAGAGAGTATTAATTATTGCAGGATGCCATGGGTGCTTCGCGTAAGTTAAAAACAGAGGAGCATTCGTGTTTTATAGTGCAGGGTACAACGAGACTCATAGGCCGACATAGGTATCAGAGCGTTGCTTTTCCCATAGAACACGCTCCGGCTCGTTTGTGCCGCTCTACCCGCTCGTTTCTTACGTGTCCCCACACTCCTGGGGCGCAACCGGGGAAAAGAGACTTTCGTCGATTCGATAAATTCCCATTAGGCCGATCCCATCCAGGGACAAAGACTTTCTTGTGCCCGCTGACCGGTTTCCGCTGCTCCGCAACAATAACACTAATTATCGGCAACTGAATTAAATGGTCTGTCATGACATTTGTTACAGGGAATTTACCACGGTTTACTTTCCGACCGAGGATTCATAACGTATTGGCACTGCGTACGTATCCCTCCCTCTTGGATTTCGAAGCTCGAATTGATATTTCTTTCTCGCACATCGCATTGATGAAATAGGATATACGTCGAGCAAAAATAGACGGCTAATTGCTTTGTTCCATATTCCAGTTTTTATAATTCTATTCTACTTTAGCGCGTTGTATGCCACGTCAGTCACCGATGAGCAATGCTGAATCTTGCGTTTGAGCGGCGTCAGTCATCGGTGACTGGCAGTGTAAAATACGTTATAAAGCTAAAAAAGTTACATTGTTTTAATTAATCTTAAGTGATTTCAGAATCGTATTATTGATGTACTTAAACGTTTCTTTTCAAAAAATTCGAGTGGATTTTATTGAAACACTGTAAACGAGAAAACAGTTGTTCTTCACGGGTAACAGCATGTAACAACTTGCTTAATCAATTTTCCAGCCATTTCTCTATCAAATTATGCCTTATTTTCTTCATAGCGTAGTTTACAATACTTTCACACTGCAGAGACGTTTCCAGGATTTCTTTTTTAGAATTTGTATCGTGATTTTTTAGAAGTATTTGTGAGGTGTAGAGCTGATTTCTTCTGGAATTCAGTGATACAGATATTTTTCGTGCTGTTATTTTTATAAAAAATGTAAGCATTCAGAATTGTAGTATAGAGTAAGCGCTCAATGTCTATCTCAAAGAGGGCATCAAGAAAGCTTCAACCTTAGAAGTACGCTTGACATTCTTATACCACAATATCGGCGCACTTATAAGCAGCGCGTGCGACCTGACAGAGATTTCCTTATAAATGCACGCGGCAGTTAAAGTCTTAAGAAACAAAAAGTATACCAAACGTACCAACCCTGAATAATCGGCTTTTTAATTTTAAGCACCATATAAAAATCAATTAGATACCTATCACAATTAACAATAATCCTGCTCCTCGACAAAAAGTACTTTTTATTATCAAAGTATTATTTAGCACATACTCATTATTCTTGCTCGAGCCACATTCAGGCGTCCAAAGCCCCGCTTTTTTCGACCTCCGACACAACCCATTACGCACATTATTCGCAACAAATCATTTCAGGCAAAACCAGATCGATGATGCGGTCTTTCCAAGAACCTGTGGGGGTGGAGAAATCTCGCAGCCGCATCGAACCACCGACAGGTCGCGGGGCGGAAGGAGGGTTTCGTGATGGGGAGAAAAGGCGAAGCGTGACGCGTTATTAGACGGGTGCGCGTACTAGGTTTGCCCGTGCCGGCGGCAATTAACGAGCTACCGGTTGTGCGACGGTCGCGGCAATTAACAACGCTCCTCGCCCATTCGCAGTCGCGGTGGGTAGCAGCCGATAACGGCTACCAAGGCAACCGCGTAGGCTAGCGAACCGGCCGTGACGTCAGGTCCGCGACTCGATAAATAAATCGGTATCGCGCACTCAGGTCGAACCTCTTCGATTCCCTATTGCGACCGCCAGCACCGATCGGGAACCACCGCTGGGCGCTGAACGAGGATGAGGGCTTGATTGAAAGTAACGACCGTTGCTCACCGCGTTTAACGTTTTCCACTGACATGTCGCCTGGCCCTCGACCATGGGCCTCGTGTTCGTTACTTGCCACTACCTTTGTACTTCTGCATGCATTTATGTCGTTGCTGGAATAACAGGGTGGTTCGATCGAGGGAAGGAATTTAGTAAGACACGATGCTTCTAGTCTTTTTGCTTGATGTATTGAATGCTTGATGTTTGGCGAGCAGTGAAAAAGCAGTTTTTCCCAGCTTGTTAAGACCACGGTATATACTTGAAGTAATTTAGACTTAGCTATACAGCTTCCGCATGCGTGTCACCTGTTTTTTCTAATTAATTTTTGGCGCAAACTGGTTGTTTGACCTGGGATCTATCGTTCAAGAGCTACAGTGTATGTAAAAAAATATCAATGACTTATAGGTTTGGCAAAATGTTACGACTGCTTTAGTTAACTTTCTGGCGATTTGATGGCGATGAATAATGATAGCGACCAACAAAGTTGAGCGTATACATAAAGCTTCGGTGATAGTGACCAGGAAAATTGAGCGTATATATATACTCTCTTGCGATGGTGATCAGGAAAATTGATCGTATATATATATACCAATAATGCAAATGGATTAGCATATCAATATCCCAAGCTTTGTTCCTCTTTATCCGCGAACGGGAAAACTTTCTCCTGCGTCGAGGATACAGCGCGTTACATCACGATGATGTACGTTGCGTGCGTCCACAGGTTCAGATCCAAGGTCAGGGAGATAGGTAACAGAGAAACATATCCGCGGGAAAACGCTAAAGAGACGCATGGAGAACGCACGGCGCAATAAATCTGCGCTGTATCGCCGGCGAGCGCGTAGGCACACGAGGCTATTGTGGTCGCTCTTGTGCCGCAGTCAGCATATCGTAAAATAAAATTTGTAGCGCGCCGTGTCACCGTCCCCGACGTAATTGTGACGCGAGCGTATCATAAACGCGAACCTTACACGCGTAAGCTGTCCGCCGTGGGGCCCGCAATTGGAACGTGATTTAGGGTTTTGTCTACGACTTAAGTACCGCACGCTGCGTCGCCCGGTCCGTCCGATATCTTTATTCCTGGCGGATAAAGGGATGAGGCGATCTTCATCGCCCCCGACTCTCCTCGTGAAAGCGCCTTCGTAATTTATACCGCTGATTTACGAGCAAAGTCGGCGCTCCCTTCGTTGCCTACCATTGGAAATTTACGAAGAAAGGCGCACCGTGGAGGATTTATCGCGTTTCGTGCATGGAAAGCGATGTAATCGAGGATTACGATACGAACCCTTTGGGGAGGATGGCGTAAATGCGGAGGTAGGGACAAAAAGTGAAATCGTCGTCGTTCCCGAAGGCTATCCAGTACTCGGCCTATCAAGACTTCTTTGGCCGGACTCCCGGACGATTTTCCATCGTTCGCGAGGCGGGAGATACGTGGCAATTCATAATTTCACGCTGCTGGGATCGCGGGGAGTTGCGTTCCCTTCGATCGGGGAAAGAAAGAGCTCCGTGCGCTCACTTGGCGCGAAGGAACCGCGGGAACGTCGAGGAGCAGGAGCGCTTTGGTGAATGAAGGCGCGCAAAGCTGAATGAAGAAGGGAAAAAGGAAGAGAAGGCCGAGGGAGGGAGAGAAGAAGGAGGAAAGGAGGAGAAGGAGAAAGAAGAGAATCCTCTGCCTTCATTCGAGTGGTCACATAACGTGACGTGTGAGCGATGCTTACTCTCCCACAACGACGACCGGTAGTAGATGATGCTATAATGGTTGGGAGTCGGACATGTGAGCGCGGACAGGAAGTCCAAGTTCCTATACCAAGACGCAGAGTCACGCGGATCTTCGCATGGGGGCCTTGCAAACCTCCTACGTGTCACGCAACTCATTCACAAGCTTTTCCACGTTGCATTAAGTTCCATTATCCGCGAGGACTGTCCGCTCGGCTGAGGCATCGCGAGAAATCGCGCGTATTCGTCTGCTGATTTTTAAAGTTAATTACTCTTCGATCGTGAACGATCATTGGTGTTCATCGCGTCGATCCTTTCTTATTTTTACGAATCGCGAACCAGGAGTAAAAAGTATGACGTGTATATAAATTAAGATGACAAGACTTTTCCAAGTGAGAAACCGGAAGGCCGAGAGATACGTAGAAGCTCGCAGTTATCATTGTGAATATCATTGAACATCATTCAATTATCATTCAATATCTTAACACTTAACGGATGGGTTGATTTTGCTCTGTCTTTCTCAATTTCCGAAAATTTCATATGAGAATTAAATAATCATGTACCTAATTGTTTTATGGTTCTTCTGTATCGTATGATCCATTAAAAATATAATTCCCATAAATTTTCTCATTTCATTACTTGTAATGACAGGCATTTTTCTAGATTTAGAGAAACACCGGTATTTGTATTTGTTTTGTTTATGATACAAATTACTTTGTTCTGCCAACATTGCAAACAAATCGTCTTGTATAAATGATCCAAAGCACTGAGAAATATGCGTTATTTTCATACATTTCCTTGCAAATTTTCTCAATGTCCATAGAAAACACATTCGTGCTTGCCACCTTCACGGTTACGGAATTACAAATACTATCATAAAAGCAAACCTGCTTGGTAGGTTTAACAGACAGATGCTACTACAACTAATGATACCAAGAAAAAATGACACAATGTGCATAAAAATGAAAAACTAACTGATCATAATCAAATTTCAAATAAAAACATAAATCTACGTGGCTTGTTCTCGGAAGTTAGAACTGAAAAACGTAAATATACGCGACTCGTTCGTTAAGTGTTCAAACAGAGGTATTTAAGAGACAATCGCTTTTTTTATTCTACTTTTAATAGATTACGAATAAATGACGTGGAATCTCGTTTCATACCAAATTCTCGTTACTTTCATAATATAATACGTCCATGATATTTACAGAAAGTATAAAGTATTATTTTATACTTTGACGTGGCATGAAAATCGTCTGCCAGAAGTTGAAATACCGATAATTATCCGTCGGTAATGCAAACTCGCCGCCGATTGTCATTGAACCACAGACAGGAAAATTATGAACCGTTGCATAAGAGAGTATTATCGTAGTCTCACGGCAGGTTACAATTTCATTCATGAAGAGAACCTCTCCCGCTCCCTCCCAGCGACCGCCTACGCGCGTTCGCTTTCTCGAGGAGCGAGTTAGGGGCTACCCTTTGTTGCAAATCGCTTCGTTTTTCCGGCCCTCCCCCTTCTTTCCCTTCTATTTCGATTCTCATGCTAGACGAGCGCCGGCAAAGGAGCCGGTGACGACCACCGGCTTCCCCGGTGATTGTTACGTCAGAAAAAAAAGGTAGAGCCGACAAAAAGCGTGGATAATTTAAATTACATTTCTCATCATAACCCGCAAGCCGGTTAAACCAACACCGGCTTTTTGCCCCAGTGCACCGCAAACCGAGTCGAGCGTGTGCTCACCCACTGTTACTCTTCTAATCTCGTTCCTCTGTTATACCCTTTGTTCCTTCTTCAGCACCAGATGCCCTCGCAATTATGTTTATTTGCTTACTGAGCGAAGAAGAGCTTGTTGCAAATGCTATACTATCGACGATAAGCTTATTAAAACCAAGGCGTACCTAATTTCTATATGTATTATATATAATATAATTGGGTTATGCGCTAGAGTTCAAATATTCCCGAGATAACCGTAGACCAAGGTAATACAGCGTGCTCTATAACGAGTACTCTATAATGAGCAATCAATACTATTAATTCTACATCATAGGTATCCCATGGAAGAACTCGAAGCTCTCTTATCGCTGTCTTTCGAGTGTGGCATTAACACTAGAATCATCATCAACCTTTCAAACACATTCAAGACACCGCATATATCGTTAAAACAGAAGAGAACAAAGAGGAAAACTCATTTGCTCGAGAAAACAATTCACACCGTAACAAGATCATGTAAAGTCTCAGAAGATACACCTTCACAAAGTCGCCCAACTTTTCCGAGGCCCGGCGGACCAGTCACTTTGTCCGACTCGTAGCGTCGAGCATTAAACAAACGAAGGATAAAAGTAATCATAAACGTAAATCTACAGAGAAACATGGAGCAATTGGAACCAGGTCTTCGGTACCAATCCGGATGTTCCCGCATTCGAGCGGCTTTGGCCCCTTCCTCCGCGGCTTTCCCCTTAGCAGTGATGCTGCTCGCTAGGATAAAGAACGCTGCGGCGTGTCTACAAGTGTGAGACAAGAAGGCCTCGATATTGCCGCCTTATAATAAGACAGTATCGCATGAACGGCCGGCATCGGGCACCGCCACAGAGGGCGGTCCGAACAATGGGCTGAATATCCGGTGCCCGGAGAGGCTGGACTCCGTTGTGTGTAACAAGGACCACTCTGGCGGAGCAGCCGGAGCAAAGAGAGCACGGAGGGAGCGTGCAGGGCGTGGATGGAGGAGCAATGCACGCCATATATCAACATCGTACCGATAACGAGGTCCCCAGGAGGCTACCGGTCGTGGAAGACGGCCGACGGCCAGGCCCGGCCCTGACTTTGGTCGCCGCACGAACTCGGTGCCCAGTCCTTCCTTCTGGGATCCTGCTGAGGGTTCCACGGAATGAAAAAGTAGGGACAAGTCGGACGTTTTGCTTCGACGCGTCCGGTAATAATTTAAAGCGCGGCATTCGCCCGATTTCTGGCGCGTGTACATGCGCCCGCGAGCTTACCCGGGACTTTTATCCCGTGATGAGGCACACGTGATGCGGGCCCGAGTTTTTTTTGGGGGAAAGGAATACCCGGAGCGGGCCTTCATAATTGCGCCTGGATATTTGTCTTCTCGTTTCTCTGCCCCCTTGACGTTGATCGCTGGGCTCCTTCAGGCTAGAAACTGGCGGGGCCCGAATTCTTAATCGCAGAAATTCGGATGTTTTCGTACGAGGCACTGTGGGAGAACTTGGAGAATTCCGAGAGCGATCATCGGAGATTTCTTGATCCTCTATCGGCCGGTAGTACGAATCTCCGCTCGCTACATCGTTGTTGTTCTTTGACGGCACATTCTCGTTATCGTGGGTGATAAGATAGAGGACCAAGTTCATTCACTGTGCTATACGTGGGATTTGCACAATCGCCTTTCTCGGTACGAACGATTGGCTGGATTTCTAAGCGTACTGCACCAGGAAGAAACGTGGGCATCGTTATGTAAACGCTCTTACCCGGAGCTCTCCATTTTACGCTATCCCCGTATCGTCCATTAATTATTCCCCGTTAGATTTTTGACAAACGACTCGTAAACCAGACATTTCCTTCCAGTGGTTCGCCTTTCGTTGTGCGAGCCACGAGAGGGAGGGGCAGGCATCAGGAACGGTACGCGAGTACCGTGGCGAATGAATAATGCAGCAGACGGACAAATTTATTAATTGCACGATGCGAATCCACTGATATTCTCGCGAACATGCAAATCGCCCGGCGAGCATTATTGTGCGGCATTGTTCGCCGCCTCGTTCACTACCATATTCGACGTTAAAAGCAGCGTAGATCCGCCTTGGAAAGCAAAGAAAACTGCGGCTCTTAAATTAGTTAGATAAGAATTTTAGCACTACGCGATAGCGGCAGCTGTGTCGACAGAAGTACTTTAGAATAACACGCGTAAACTCGTATTCATTTTGCCCTTTCTCACCGTCTTAAGTGCACAACATGTCCGTAGTCGTTACCTGAATATTCTTTATCCGCGCGATCGTGAAGATCGCTACCAATCATCGAGTTAAAATACGGATACTCAAAACGCGGATACGGGCATAACGAACTCCATTATTCGCAAATGACTTTCAACAACAATCGTGTTACTGTACTAATGCATGTAACGATAATTTAACATAGACTCTTTCGTGCAACTCAATTTCACTTCAGTTATTCATCGTTTAAAATTCTTTCCTCTACATTCTCTCCCTGCCTCTCCCTTTCTCCCCCTCTCTCTCTCTCTCTTACTCTTTTTGGCGTGTGGAGATAATTTAACACCGACTTTTTCGTGCAACTCAATTTTACTCCACTTGCTCATCCTTTACAATTCTATTTTCTACATTCTTTCTCTCTCTCTCTCTCTCCCCCTTTCTGGCGTATAGAGGTAACTTAAGACCGACTTTTTCGTGCAACTCAATTTTACTCCACTTGCTCATCGTTTACAATTCTTTCTTCTACATACTCTCTCTCTCTCCCTCTCTCTCTTTCTCTCTCTCTCTCTTCCTCTTTCTGACGTATATCGCAGTCATATTTCGCGAACGATTTTCGAAAAAGGAGATTTCGAGCCGGACACGATCGCATTAGAATCCTCTGGGTGAGTGCGGGCTGCGTATAGGGACCGCTCGCCGGGACATTGTAGGGCTTATAAGGCGATCCGGCATAAATCAAAGGGCTAATATACTGCGGGCCTCGGTAATGCAGCCGGCGCGGCGGAGGTCTTTTTATCGGCGAAGTAAGACAATACGCATTTACATACGCGCGAGCGCTCCTACGCGGCATATACCTACTCCGTGCGAGCGGACGGGCCCTTCTCCGCCACGCCGCGCCACGGCGCGGCCCTGGAAAGAGCATACGGTATGGCTTATTGGACCGAAGGCCGTGCCAGCGCAGCAATTACCGCGCTTGCCCGCCGGCTTCTGCGGATGCGCCTCAAAGCCGCCTCTCCTCCGTCTCCACTCGCGCACTTTCTTGTATCCTCCCTTCCTTCTCCCCTCCCCTCGTCCTCCCTCCCTGGCCCTTTGCCGGTCCCTTCCTCTATGGTTTCGGGGGACAGGTGAAAAGCAAACTACTCGAGATTCTCTGGGCCACGCTTTTGAAGATTATGCTATTTTGGTAGGGGTACACTTGCGAATGGTGGTTGCTATGCCGGGACTTTTTAGCGCGATGCGCGCAGTCCGAGTGATGAGGATCTTAGCTTAAGTCTTTGGAGCACGGTGGGATTAAAATTGTCCCACATTTTTGATGCAAGACAACGCATGGTGGGATGTTCTTGGAGCCGGCTCGAGATATTGCGATGGCTGCATGCGCGTAGATTTATATTCGGTCTTGCTTACTGCAGGTGCACTCTATGATAGCGGATTTAATTGAGTTATGTTTGTTTTTTTTTTTTTATTAGGAGTATAACTTCGCTTCCGCCGTGGCCAGCGATGGATAAGGTTTTGAATCGTAAATGTGTGATCAGATTTTTACGTTAAAAACCCTAGTTTCGGAAAAAAAAGAAACAGGCGGAAGCAAAGTTGTACGCCTAAGATGTTTTAATATTATATGATTTAATTTAAAATGTAATTAAATTTCTTGGTTTATGGCAACATGGTTTATTTTCTGAAAATCTGTGCTCCAAGGAGTTAAACGTTGGTTGTTATAGGATAATGCGAGGTTCGAGGAATAAGCACAGAGGAAACAACCATTTCTATGGTGGTCGAGTGGAAGTATTTAGAGAGGACAAAGATCTGAAATTTAGGACTATAAGATGGCAGATCGAACCTCCGTTTACCGCTTTGGCAGAAACTCTGAATTTAAAAATCTACCGTCTCTGGATAAATCGTGTAAAGGCTTGCGCATTCTTCTTATTAAAACGAAGCCTGCATCAGCGAAGTAATTATTAAACTTGCCCGCGAGCATATATCAATGCACCTTGAAGAGCATAAGCCTCCTTGCACGCTATCTTTCCTCTCGGTCTTTTTTCTCACGACCGGTTTCTTCATCCCCAAATTACGTAATCGCACAACGTAGTATAATTGAAAACAAACAATCGTGCTCCCAACTTTCATGATAAAGTGCAACACAACTTCAAACTCTCTAAGCTTCATAATATTTTAACTAAAAGCAGGTACTCGTGTACTTACGCAAATATGATTCTAATGCTCAACCGATTAATTGCATTAACACTAAACCTACCCAATCGGTCAAAATAACCGCTCGATCCTTTCATCGAAAAATTGTGAAACTTTGAGACGCAGTATTCTTTAAGATTTCACGCGATATTGTGATAGTGTCTGAATCAATATATTAATCTATTAAAACCTTTTATTCGTCCCCTTTTTTTTAAGGATATATTTCCTATACCTAAACATGTCTGCAAAGCGGCTGGTAACTTCAGTGTTAACACCAGAACTACCGGCCACTTTCGGGACACATTTAAAATACTCCATATATCTCTAAAAAGAAAAGAGAGTGCAAAAGGAAATTGAAATCAACCAATATAATAATATCCACCGCGTGAAATTCATTGAAAATCTCAGAACATGCATCCTCTTAAAGCTTTATGATTTTTTAAAGAAATTACCAACCAGTCGTTTCAATTGGTTTGGTAGTTCTAGCCTTAAAGTTCCGCGGAACGAGAACTCAAGATTGCCGAAAGAAAGGAATAGGGGAGGACGTACATTCGATTCCCGAGGGTTAACGAACGTCCCCTCGTACTACGTTGGTACATAATCCGAAGTACCAGAGTCGAAGGTTGAGGTGGGGGGAGGCAGAGGGAAGGAAGTAAGAAGGAGGGGAGGATTCGCGGTTACGGGGAGCACCGGTTGACGTAGAAGAATTTAGGAGCGACGGCGAGAGCAAAGGCCCGGTTCGCGAGCGGCCAGCTCCCTTTGAAGTCTAAAAACAATGGCATTGTCTCTTCAGCCTAGCGAGAGGCTGCACCTCCCTCTTTTTCTCTTCCTCCCTCTAGTCGAGCGGGCCGCGTAAAGCGGCTTAGATCCTTTTTCCGCCCGCGGACCGAGAGGTCCCTCGGGCCGAAAGGCCGCGATCGGTAAGGCCAATCGCGCCAATTTACATTTTTCATTTACATCGCCCGCCCCGCCGCGGACCACACGATCTGAGAATCGAGTTTGGGCCCTGGGCCGTGATAGTACTTTCGAGTAACTTGTACTCTGCGCTGATAAATCATCGCTCGATTTTATGTATCGAAAGAATAGAGAACCTGAATAAAAGGATAAACCGGCTTCTTCGTACCTCAAAGGAATAATCGAGTGAAATATTTTACTCGAACTGTGTTATGTTGTGCTTCATTATGTTGCTCATTTTTTTTCCGATTATTTAAAGTCTGTCGATCGTATCTGAGAATAGGTAGGTTAGGCAGATATTCTATAGTATAGTCGACTTTTACGCTGCTTTGGTTATATTTCTTGCGTGCACTATTTCCTAGGCACTTCGACTTCCTAGCAAACTATGAAAATACACGAGTCGTTAAGAACGGGGATGATCGAGTAATTTGTATTTCTTTACCTTTGCCCTCCATATTGCTATGTAAACCAGACTCCCGGCTCGGTCCTGAGACAAAATCGAGGCACCTGAGCGAGTTTTGCCCTCCGGCAGATTGAAGAGCGGGCTACCCAAACGTAGAGATGTCGGGTCGTTATTTCGTCCAGGTTCCAGGAGAACGGAATACAGATTCGGCGTGTGTGTCCACCGCGGTAGCGAACGGAGGCTATTAGGTTCGTATAAGATCGTTCTCCTTTTGTCACGGCTGGAATTTATTCGTCTCGATTCGCCAGGTCCCCTTCTCGTCAAAAAAGAAGCCGGCCTGTCCCGAGTTCCAGACGCTACCCGTTCGCCTCCCTAGACTCTAGATCCGCCGACGATTTCGGATTCCCGATGCGCCCCTCCCTCGACCGACTTTTGGACACGTGACGCTGCCTGTTTCGCTGAGGAACTCGCGTATCTCGACATCTTCCACCTTTTGCGAATATCCGCCACGAGATACTTTGCCATCCTGTACACACTAGGTTTGCTCGATGTGGTCTTATCGAACAGTAAGAATTTAACATTTTTAGCGCAGCATATTTTTAACTTACGCGTAGGCAATATAGAGTTCATTATAGAATTGCAATATACATTATACAAAGATCTTAGACATTATCAAACTTTTTTGTTTCTTTTCTCGAGAACCGTATTCGTTCGTTGGAGATTGGAGACATTCATAGCGCCATTGTCAGAGTATACGATGATTTATCGATTTTAAAACGTACTGCTCGATAAAGCGACGTCATCTTTCACGTTATGTTAACCAAGCAGGAAGACTAGGAGTTGTATACTTAATTAATTAGGCTGTTTAATATGTTAGTGGAGCGCCGTCTATTTGTCAACGGTAGAACTAAAACTTCGATGTCATTTTAATGTTTCATGTTTCATAAGAAATTCAAGCTTTAATACTTTTTTAGAATTTTAAATTTTTTGGATTTAAAGAAATTAAAGTTTTTGGATTTCAAAAAAATCTGTGCACGGTGCGCGCCATGGAACAAAAACTTATTTGAATATGCACGAAATAACGAGAAGATGTACCTGTTATTTTTTCGGCAGATTGTGCAGAAAGCAAATCTCCGCGAGAGTTTTAAAATGACACGCGAATGGATTGCAAAATAACACCGCGGTGGCTTTTTCGTACAATCCTACTCGATCCAATTAAGAATGTGTGAGCGGAGAACAGGGCGGTGTCCTTTGCCTCTCAAAGATCTTATCAGCGATTAATGAGCGCGCCCTGCGGAAGTCGGATTGAAAAATCCTGTTGGCGCTTTCATTGAATACAATTTCTTAAACGATACCCAACTGAATTGGTCGTGAATTAGTGAGAAATTTCCAAATAAATAAATATGAATATGATTAAGACAACTTGTGTGAATTATATTGGTCATTGATGAGTAATTAATTCTCACATTTCTCAATAATTTCTAAATTCTCCATCTAGTTTTATTGGAATAAGAATTTCAGTCGATAGAACGATATTGTATGTGAGAAAGTCTAGCCACTAGTGCATGGCTCAGATAATTAAGATTGTTAAATTTTAAGAGTTAAACGAAATTGAGAATCATAAATATAATATGGCGAATTAAGCCAAACCTTCGAAAAATGGCGTGGAAAAAATTGGACACTGGCGACCGGGACTTGAACTTAGTACCTTCTATTTGCCGGACGACTATTCATGAATAATATTATTAACTTTCAGGGTAAGAAGATATAAAATACAATTAATTTCTTCCAACCACATCCGCTTACAAAAAACAAAGTAGTCTCCTTCATCATTGAATTTCCTTTATAATCAACTTAACACTAAACCCACCAAAACGTTCAAAATGACCGTTCAGCAGTTTCTTCAGAGAAAAATCTCTGTCTTTGTAGTCGGACATTTTTTCAGATTTTCCATTATTTTACCAGAGAGTATGAATCATTCTACCGATCCGTCTACATCTCTTCTCAATACCCTTTTCTTAAGAATATACTTGGTATACATAAATATATCCAGAAAGCAGCCGGTAGGTTTACTCTTAACGTTCATCCACAACGCAAATTCAGAAAAGCCGTTAACCTCTCTTCAGACCTTTCTCAGAATTCTCGTCGACCTTTGCGACAAACCTTTGCCGCGCACGCTAATAAATCGCGCAATTCTGAATCGGCGGTAAGGGCGATCCAATTAAGGAAGTATGACACCGCGGCGCAACGATGCGGTCCGGTCGGCAATTAATGTGCGGCCTCAACGGAAGTCGAATTGAGAAATTCCGGCGGCAGGGGGGAAAGGCGGGACCAAGGGAGCGTAGGGCCGAGGCCGACGGACTTGAAGTCGATCCGCGGTGCACGTATACACGTACGGTAGCACGAAAACATTTATCGGGCGACACCGCGGCCCGCGGGCCCCCATCTTTTATTGATCGTCGCAATTAAAGGAGCGCGTCTCATTAATTGTGCCGCCGGGCCTTAATTAGGAATCATCAATTCGTAGAGGCCGGCGTGCCCGCTCGGTAGTCCAGGCGTATGATTAACGAGAGACGCCGGACTTAACTTGTGCCCGTGACTCTGGGCGCGATAAATATCGATGTCGTACCCGTTTATCGAAATGTTTCCCTGCCCCCCGTCCGCCAGAGCCCCTCGCGCACCCCCGTCTGTACGGAGAAACGAACGAAATCGACGGGGGTACGATGGCCGCGTCGCTGCTGGAGCCCGTGCGTGCGACTTTTTCGAGAGAACTGCCCCGCTTCTGGACACCCTTTTTTCGTCACTTTTTCCACGCTTCTCCCCTGCGCGATATTTATAGAGAGGTATTAATTGGCGACGTGCCCCAAAGGCAGGATTTATGCCGTATATATATGCCGCTTCATTAATTTTGCGTTTTTAAATTAGCCCCGGTGCGCCTCGTCAATCGTTAATCTTGCGACCGTAAGGTTGCGCTCAACTGACTTTTCTCGCTGCTGCCTTTATAGGAACGTGAGAAATGTGTGCTGGGAGTTGGGAAAAATCAGCGTTGGAGTCTCGTGCTTCGAAGGTTTCCGCACGCTGGCTTCGAGGCCGAAGATTTGCTCGGATAACGATGAAAATTACGCGGTCGAGTTCTTCGTTCGTTAGAGTCGTCCATGTCGAATATAGCAGTGGCTGTCGAGAAAACGAGGGAAAAGGCGAGCTACGAATATCGCGGAACGGAAGTCGTAGACAACATGTTTCTTTGCGGTTTATAATGCGGCTGACCACAAACTGACTCGGACTACTTTCTCACCCCCTTCTGAGTTTGTTCGAAGATTCCGCAGCAACATACGACACGCTTGCACGATTTTCTATAAATTGAGCGATATATTTCTCTGGCATTCTTCGCGTACTTTTTCGGGATAAAGTATTTGCTGCTCTATGGCGCTCGACCCAACATACTTGATGTAATACGTAAATAAACTTACTCGAAGGGACCATTGTGTGATAGTTTGGGATCATTGAAATTTTTCAAAATTGTTGCGATACTTTCAATGGAATTCCGATGGAAGCATCCAGTACGGGCGTGGCGAATGTAGTAAGCGCAATAATAATTATAAATTATTATTATTGTTGATAAAGAATCGATTTAGTTTTTGATAATTGCCTTGTAAATATCTAATTTTAAGTTGGTCCAGGATTTTGTTGTATCCAAAATCTTAATCGATTAAAAACATTGTGTAGCAGTTATAGTACATGCAAATATAACGTTCTGTGGAGAGACGAGTAAAGTTTCTAAAATCCTTGTAACATTTAAATGAAAGGCAGGAATGCGCTTATAAAAGTAACAACAAGGGATATGGGAATATTCAGGCGCAATCTAGTCAGCGGATCTGTTGCGGCACACGAGAAACTTGTGGGACAACTTGAAGAGTCGCCGAGGATTGAGTCGGTCACGTCGCGAATTTCCGCCGTGACAAACGCGCGGTCTATGATGACCCAAAACCCATACGAATGACAAAGTGCCGCCAGTTTACCGCTGCCTACATGGTTCTTTACTCCCTGGAACACGTACACGTGTACCCGTCTATCGACAAAGTTCACGTGAACTTTGTGCCAAATACGAACATCCAATGGCGCCCAAGTAATTTGCAAAGATAGCTCGCGCTGTAACAAAGTTCACAAAGTTACTAGTCGTAGCTTGCAACAAGTAGTACATTGCTCGTATCGTAGAAGTTCAATGCGGTATCGAATTTCTGCGCGCCGACAATGAGTGTATTTTCAAGTATCCAGAGTTTACCAGCACCGATGCATAAGTCATCGTACAGAATATAATATCCGTGCTCGCGGAATCATAAATCTTATTCAGCTTCTACTAGTCAAACTGAGTACGTTGTTTTCCGCGAAAATCAATTAGCGTCATAAATGTCCTTGAATTTCCCCAGCACGCTCGCAGCACAGAGTGCCTGGAAAAGCCGTGATTGGATAATGATTACCTCGACGGTAATTGGTTACATTCGCGCGCGTAACGTGAAATTTTTCAAGCGTTGAAAGCAGTCGGTCGGACCGCTGCTGATGGTCCCGATGCGAGGGTCACGGTTCAGAGGTCCAACCCGGGTCTTCCGCACACATCCATATTAAGTGGCTCACTTTCACGTACGCGCTCGAACACTGAAACGCTCTTAAACGAATGAACACAAAGAATCTCTTGCATCTCGTATCACGACGTAGAACGAGCCTCGATGCTCGGGAAGCTTCTTTTCTATCCACAAGACGCAATTTTCCACGCGCTTCTTCTTTTCCATCCAAGAGACGCAATTTTCCACGCGCTTTTCATCTTAGCGCCCGATAAGAAACGTTCTTCCTCTGACGATTCGAGGATTTACGGAGATACGTACAGATCGTTTCGTACATTTTAACAAACCTCGTCGGTTCGCTTATTCGCTTCGAGGGCTATTTCTATCATCGATTTGCTCGTCGAGATATTTTTCCCCTCTGGGGCATAATGAGGAATAATGGTACGATAATGCACCTTCAAAGCGCGGGCTGTCGTCCTTTTCCTCGCGGATCTGCGCGCTATAATTCTTAAGATCGTGCCTCGATAATTGAATTTCCTATTACGACTTTATGTCGCATTGTAAATCGCCGCGACGGTTTTGAATCCGTAATGCCGCCTCATTATCGGAATCCTTATTATTAGTGTATCGCTGTACACATCGTCGCGTAAAATGACATACAATTTACCGGATAATCACCGGCCGCTATTGTGCGGTTGAGGTATCGCGGGTACGATGAAATATCACTCGTTGAAAAGAAGTTTACACCATTGCAACGTCGCAAAGTGCGCCCCACTTTCAAATCCTTTCGGTGCTCTCGACTAACGCCGCTTATCGCCATTGGGCGTTCAAATAATTACGAATTCGGGGACAATTTTGTAACAATCAACGTCATATTCAGCGAACTCGAGACCGATCGCGTTTAGATTCCTGTCGGCTCAATAAATCGGCCAGCTTTTAGTATCCGCAACGCTTACATTACTCAAAATTATCTTTCTACTTAACCCCGCTCACGGGCCAGACTACACATCCGGAAGTGGCATATCGCCTTCAACAAAATGCCTATCGCAGTTCCTCGATTATGCGCATTCACCGCTCGAGTTACGAGAGCATTAATGCTGGGAGAATGAAATCACGATATATACAGCAAAATAGAATTACCATGTCTCTAGAACCAACGGTCCTAAAACCCTTCCGCGATCGGACAGCACCATTTTCGCGAGGAACAGCGATCGCTTCGTCTTCCCAGAAAACAGGTATACCAGGTAATTACCAGCGGAGGGAGAAAAATGGGATGTTCCCGGAACGAGTTAAGCCATAAACCCTTTATCCCTCGACACGATCGCAGCGAGGTATCGAAAACGATCCGGGGATTCAGCATCCACCGCTGACGGGACGCGTTTCGTCATTTTTCTAAAAGGCCGGAATGTCGCGGCGTTTGCCCGGCGCGAAAGAGGTACGCGGTCACGAAGAGAGGAAGAGGAGACCCGGCTGTATAACTCGCGGTCTCCCTCTCTCTCTCTCCGTCCATCTCTAACATATGCGGCATACGACTCTCATTGTGTGTCCGCCGCGGCGGCTGACATTTGAGAGAGAAGTGTAGAGGGGCGTGGGGAGGGGGGGGGGAGGGGAGGGGGGACTGGCGATTGTGAA
>JBCFXI010001797.1:0-39758 GCA_038496175.1 Ampulex compressa
ATATATATGTATGTATATGTATGTATATCCGTATGCACGTGTACACGTATATATCGACGAATAAGCCCGAATCCCGTTCGCGGCGGGACCACCGAGAAGTCGGCTCTATTTACATTCCAGGGTTGGTTTCGCCACCCTGTATACACTGCACCGAACAATTATTTGCATTCCTGGTGCTAATACGCCGTCGACGGTAGGAAAGGGGCGTTGCAGTACACTTTCGCTCCGGCGGCGATGGAGCACATCCTCGGAAGAGAGGCGGACGATTATGGAAAAACAACGGTGGCGCACCATCGGGGCGCGCCTAATGCGGGCATTAAGACGAAACGGCGCGGAGAGCGAATGCCTCCTCCTCGAATTCGACGAGCTTCTGCCCCCGCCTCTGCCTCGCCTCGCCTCGCCTCGCCTCGCCTCGCCTCGCTCATCCTGATATCTCGACCGAGGACTCGACTTTTCGTCTCTCACGCTACATAACCGTTTCAAAGAGCCACGCTCGCGTGAGGAACGGAGACTGGTGATTACGGGAAACAGTACGAGGTTTTCAGCTTACCCGGCGCAGCCGGATTTTATATATATGGTGGATATACATGTACTTCCGATCGATGAAAAACGCTATTCAAACATTGGATCGTGGTCGAAATATTCTCGAGGATCGATAATTAAACGCGCAAGAGTGCTTTTTCCCCTCGTAATTAATCTCAGTTCCGTTGCAAATTCAGTCGCAGTCCGAAGCCCGGCACGTCGGTGGTTCGGACGAAAGAATATAATCGATGCGCATAACTGGAACGCCAAAGGTATGGCATAGCGGGGCGCAATTAATAGCGGGATCGGGGGAGGGCGGATGTTACTCGGTGGTCGCCTTGTGACAGTTTGGATGTACATCTGTAGGTACACGCCGGCGACCAATGTCAACACGACTAATTATCGAACGTCAACCTCCGTACCTGCCGCGGCCAATAAGCGGTGTAAATATATGGATAACTTTAGGAGTGCTCCCCCTTCCGCGGCCCCTTAAACGCATCTGCTCGACGAAGTTTAGGGGTGGAAGGGCGAGGAGGGAGGGCCGATCGGTGCTCAGTGGCGAAGTGGAGGAGTCGCGGAGGGGGGAGGCTCGGGGGGAGCGTTCCGAAGACGCAAGAAGGCGGCCGCGCGATGAAATTCGGTCTACCGCACCGAGAGATTGCAGCCGTGGGGAGCAAAAAGGCGGTTCATTTCCGCGGCGACCTTTCCAGACGCTACGGTGCGCGTCTCGTCCGAGGACGTGGCTCGACGGTTTGTTTAAATCGTCCCGATTTGCAATCGCGGCCTGCGGTTTCGCGGAAAGCCCCCCTCCCCTCCCCTGCCCTGCCCTGCCCTCCGCCCTCGAGCCCCTAGCCGCGTAGGCACCCGCTCGATACACACGCCCGCTCCTTCTCCAATCTTCTTCTGGGCTTTTAGGTCCATTCTATTTTGCCTCTCCTCCCAATCCTATTTTCCTCCTTCGGGTCTACTGTATTTCGCCGCTTCCGTCATCCATTGGGCGCCGATATTTTCCGCTGGATATTCGCCGTGCCAACGAGTTTTATCAGCGCGGATCCAGAAAATCCAAAGGCGGAAATGAGATTGAACGAGATTTCTCCCTCCGCGCCTCCGCGGCCGCCTTTCCGCCAATGTAAATCTCTCGGTGCGCTAAATGTATTTTTGACGCTAACGGGACGCGAGTCTGGCTCTTTATCGTTGGGCGAAGAACGCCCGGCGCATTCTGCGGGCTGCTCTTTATTCCCCGCCTATTTCGGCGACGTTAGGCCCAATGCAGGTTGTGGCAAGGCCCCGAAGTGGTCGAGGCGTAACATCTCGTAACGCGGTCTTTTCCGGGCGAGGGGAGGGAGATATTGGAGAAGAAAATGGTTGACGCTGAAAATCGTCTTATTCCTGCTTTTATATCGAAGAGAACACAAAGCACTGCGGGTCGCAGAGGAAAGAGCTCGAGATCTCTTCTTTCTGAAAGAGAGAAAAATAACGGGAGACGAGAAAATGGTCGTATCTCCGGCTCTTTCACCGTATTTTCCCGTAGAACATTTGCGCGGATCTACTTTCCCGCCGATTAATAGATTCGATTTTATCCTCCGGCGAGATCGTAAACGCGTTGTCGGTAGGAGCGAGGAGTGCGTCGTCGATTAGGACTTATCGCTATGGCATATCTCGCGTCTAATGCCTGGAAAGAAATTAAAAGGCGTTTTGTTCCGACTCGTGCTACTCTTCCCTTCGTTCGCCACTCCCGTTACATATTAATGGGCGTAAAATCGTATGAATACCAGGTATTTCGCTAATAGATCGCGTGTTTCGCTTACCAACAGATCGCAATAAGTCCTCGAAAGTGAGTAGCAAACGGTAACCGGACAATGAACGTTATAATCCTCGGGAGTGCGCTGCACTGCAAATTACCATAACATTCGCAATAACAGTATCGCATAATCTCGCGCGCACCGTGTCGCAACTGCAACAATGCTGATTGTCATTACGCACACACGATAAGTTCGTACCCCGTGGCAATCGTGCTAAGGCGTTGAAAATTCTTCAACGTCTCTCTGAATAATCTCCCGCTTCTCGTTTTTTTTTTACCTCCATCCCGACAAATGACTTCAAACATTTGCAGACAATGAGCATTACCGTCTGAAAAATCGCGGCGCGAGCGGTCGTAATGCGCAATCTAAATGCATTTCCGCTTCCTTCGATCCCATTGTTATCTTTTTTATCGGTCCAGGTATCTCCGTCTTTCCGCGTTTCCTCGACGTAGGAGTTTTAGGGCGAGAAAAGAAATGGACGAGCGTTTTGTCAGGAACGTAGAAACGTCTAATCTCAGCCAACTAAGTTAGGCGCGCTTAATAGACGCAATCCGATTAAACTACGCTTCCAAGAGGATGCGGAATACTTCGTAACCGGCAAACCCGAAAGAGGAAGAAATCAGGTGCGCGTAAAAAATTCAAAATTACTAGACGCCTTAATCTTTCGGGGATATTTTTTTTGTGCAAGAAAACTGCCTCTAGTTAAACGCTAAAGATTAATTATAGCAACTTTATTTGAATTTGAACGCGGTTTAATCTTAGCGACTTCGGCTTAATCTTCGTTAAACTCAAACTCGCAAACTGGAAATTTTCTAATTTAATATTTTAATAAAGCAGCACTAGAATGATATTGCGGTTAACTTTTAGCCGAGCTGCCAAGATTGACCCTGAATTCTAAAAAATTCAGAACACTTACGCTTTGGTCCCTCCGTTGGAGATTTTCTCGCCTATTCTTCCAGACATTTTTCACGTAAAGTATTCATCCCCCCGCCACCTCTCTCTACGTTAAGGAGCATCGCTAGAAACCATAATACTCTTAACGAACAGTATTTATGATTATAGATGTCGTCGTGTTTAAAAAGAATCGATTGGACAGAACGATGGAGGGTCTTAATGGTTCTCCAGCTCGACAAAAATACTGCAAGAAAATTTGCATCTTTGGGCGCAGGGAACAGAATATGATTCGTAAAAATTGCAAGGAGCATCAAGGAGATAAAATAGTCGATCGAACCATCGAGCTTTCGATGCTCCAAGAAAGAACTGAGCGTTAAGTACGATTCGTCGAGAGTTATAAAAATTCCACGCGCCAATATCCAAATTCCCCGTCTGCCGCTTTCCCCCCGATGGGACAAGGGGAAGCATGCGCCGCGTATTCGTCGGTATGCGAGCGTATTTTGCTAAACCGTCCCTCATCTCGATGCCCCTCGACAAAGTCGCAGTTTACCGTCGATACGAGAGACTTTCCAGGACGTCGAGTGTTTTTCACCGTTGCGCTAATTCCACATCCAACGGTTACCATGGGCCACCCTCCGTCATGAGAATCGCAAATTCCCTAATTAAAGTCGAAGCCGCTCGAGAGGCTCGTCCCGTAGTGATTAGCGATCCCTTTGAATTCGGTGGACTCAATTTCATAAGTTGCCTCATGCATAATGCTCGAGCGAGGATACCGAACCGGGAGGGTTCCCCTTACGCTCGATAAAACCCCGAAACGGCCGCGTACGCCTCGATTTTCAGCGTACGCGTGTCATCGTGAGAGCGTGGGCGGACCGCCCCTACGGTTGTAAACCCACCGAAAGAAAAGAGGCGTGGTTGTGCGTCGATTTATCGAGCCGACCGTAAAGAGCCCCGTAACGAGTGGTCCCTGCGTCGATGCTCGAAGCGAGAGGAAAAGCCTCCGCGCGTTTCCACGCTCCGCGCTCGTGCCGAGGTTCCTCGTCGAGTCTCGAAAGATCGCGGCCGGAGAAAATTCGAGCTCGATCCTGGCCGTATTCTCGGGAAACTCGATACCCGGAGAAAACTTGGCGAAACGTAACGATCCTCGAGGGCGAGAAGTTCGACGGCTGTCGTCAGGGCCGATGAAAAAGGGCAGATTAAAGGGTCGAACACGGCGCTCGAAGCTCGAAGTCTCGAGGGAGGGGCGAGCGGGAGGAGGAATCGCGCGAAAATAAATTAGGCAAAAAAAATGTATTCCCGCGGCGAGGAGCGTGTTTTCCTTCGGCCATGGCCATCGGTGGGATCGACAGCCGGCAATGGCCACGCTCTCCACTCGTTCCGGAGCTTTTAACCGGGCATCGGCGTTAACGATTAAAGCCGGTCCTCTCGGAGGCTCCTCTCGGTGTCCTCGTGCGCGGTTCACACGTCCGCTGCGCGAAACGTCGTTGCTCTCCTCAAAGCATCGCCGATAATGAGGATAAAAGGGGCAAAAAAGGAGGGTCGTCAGCCCCGAGGCCCTGCAGGTGGTGATACCACCGACCGCCCCGGAGTATTTTCGGCCTCGTGCGCTTTTAATCCCGTTCGTGTGCGCGCACACGGCCGCCCTCTCTCTCTCTCTCTCTCTCTCTCTCTCTCTCTCTCTCTCTCCTATCTCGATTCGTGCGCGGCCCCACCTTCGGCCGGGGCTTTTTTCAGATTGTACGTATCCGCGCCGCCTCTCCTCTTTTCTTTTCCTCTCGCCCTCTTTTCTCACCTCTCCGGCCGCTTCTCTTTCTCCGGCGCTCTGCGCCTTTGTTCGTCCGCCCATTCGTACCTTTTGCGCGGCCCTGCCTCCCCCCTGGGGGACTCTTTGCCCCCTCGAATGTGTTTGCGCCGGGCTCCGAGTCGCGGTTCTACCCCCCTCGCGCTCGCTATTTATTTGCCTTATTTGTAAGCTCGCGTTAAGCACTTCGCACGGCTTCGCGAGGAGAGATAAGAATGGGCTTGGCAAGACCACTCGCGACGCTCCGTCTTTAGGACGCGTGGGCATGTGCCTTTGCCTCGGGCTCAAAGCCTCGGAATTATATCCGACCGACGTGCCCCGCTCGGTTACTTTATTCGCGTCGTTTGCCGCGATTGCGTTTGGTCCCGGCTAATCGAAAGTCGTTGACGAACGTTCGAGCCGCCAATGATGCGAGCTGCGCGAGTACGTAAATAAGCTTTACGATCGTTACGTAACTCCTGCATCGATTCGAGTATATTTAGCTCCCTGCTCCGATACAGTCGTTCAACTTCTCGAGTATCCTACCGCCCTACCCGCGGCGCGAGAGTCCTTGGCCGATTAGGAGAAAAAGCGGGATAAGAGAATCGGGAGAGAAGGGCGGAAGTAGGGTCGATCGCGCCGCCGCAGATTCGGGAGTCGAGTATTCGGCCGGGATATTCCGGCCGGCTTCCGAAGTGAAGGGCTTCGGGGCTGGCTTAAGCGGCGCCGCTGGCGTGCCGGCGTGAAAAGCAGAAAAAGGAGCGTTTTCATCCGAAAACGTCGGTTCGCGATACCCTTGCGTGCGCGGCTAAGTGAGCAAGCGTGCGGATACGAGCCTACGAGCTCACCGAGGGCTGACGTAAACCGCGCGTTGGGTAACCCGCAAAGAAAAAAGAACCGCAGGGAAAGAGGAGCGCACGATAAGAGTTGGATCTCATCCTCGGAAAACGACGTGCTCGAGGTAAGAGAGAGGACAGGGAAAGAGGGCCTTTGACGTTATCGAGGTCTGAGAGAGAAGGGACCTCTAAACTCGTTAGCGACAGCACCGAGCGAGCCAACGAGCGCCGTCGAACGGGCGGACGGGCGGAACCTCGAGCGGAGAGCCGCGATGCGTTTTGTACAAGTTTCGCTTTGGCGGCTCTGCCGCGATACCGTTCATTAGCGAGCCACGTCTCTCCGCGAAATTGATATGGCCGACGTCTCTGGATTTTTAAACTCGAACGTTTCGATCGCGCAAAAATTCACGAGCTCCCACCACTTTGGGATTTATTTCTCGTGCAGTATGCAGAGCGCGGATCCGTTGGCCAAAGGATCGCGCTTCGAGGATCGGACTCCGGGCCAAGTACGCTCGAGCCATCGACGTCGAAGATCCGAGGAATATTCGACGAGCTCCGTGGATCGAAGGCTCGATCCACCGGAGGAGCAAAGTTTCGGACCGAGGACCGAAAGGAGCGGCGAACTTTCAGCCTCGCGGGTAACCAACCAAAGTTGCCTGCCGGTGGAGCGGAAAGAGTCGAGCCGGCCCCCGCGTCTAGGTTACGAGTTTTTCTGGGGCAAATACTCCGGGATTCGTCGAGGATCGCCTTTCCAGGGCGCGCCCTCCCGTTCGACCGCGATCGTAATGCGGAAACTGCTCCGCAGTATCTGCAATTTAATTACGCGTCGGAGTAATTACAAACGGCGTCGTGCCGCCAATGTCTCTCGCTGCAATAACGAGAAACGATCTACCCGACTAAATTCTGATACCTGCCCGGCCGGCCCGCCGCCCCCGGCTGTTGCAATTAAATTCTGCCTCGCCTCCCCGCCACGCCGATCGCACAAAAGCCCGAGAGCATCGACTGCGATCGGACCACCCGCCTCCCCGGACACTCGCCAAACATCCCTGGCACGATGATTTACGACGCCGCGAATGTTCGAGTATTTGCCCCACCAGCCCTCCCTGCCCGACGATTTCGCTTCCGATCGCCCCTCGCCCTCTCCCCCGCCCCCCTCGTTTTTGCCCGCCGACCTCCGAGACGACCACCGAAGACGCGAGCGCGTCTCCCGGAAAATTTCCAGGAAAGCCATTGGAGCGAGCAGCTCTCTCTCGGCCCTCCGCCTCGAAAGCTTTTTTCGACGAGCATCGTGGAAGAATGCGCTCTTCCGAGTTCCTCGAAAGCACCGGGACCTTCCGTCGCGTTAACGATCCCGGGATTTTACGACCAGTACCGTTCTCACTTTCCAAACCGAGACAAAGATCGAGGCTCCTCCGCGGAGTGCGTTCCAAGAGCGTTGATATCCTCCTTCGTCGCCCAGTATCGCGCGCGATGCACTTTACCTCCGCGGTTAGAGCAAACGGTTCGTCCGCCTCGCGAAGACTACGGATTCCATAACCACGAATTCGAACCACGGATCGAAGATACTCGCGAGAAGAGAATCGGAGGAACCGAGGAGGACTCGAAGGTATAGCCGTGGTATACGCAGGAATTCACAGGGTGGATCTCCGGGTGGAAGAGGGCAGAATGGTCGGAGCGGTCGGCGCTTTGTTTCGGGGGAGAAGATTGGCAGGAGCGTGACGGATGGCACGCGTGTTCGTACTCGGCGTGGCGCGTAAAAAGGTGGGGCGCGAAGGGGCGAAGCGAGGAGGGCGGGCGAGGAGGATGGGCACGCTGGCGCAGGGTATAAGGAAGAATAATAAGACGGGCCGGGTCAAAGCGAGCGGGAGGAGAGGGGGAGGGGGGGGGGCGGTAGATAGCGTAAGCGTTATGCGATTTCAGACAAATGGCGCGGCCGTGAGCGGAATCGCTGGCGGGCCCGCGCACCATTGCTGAGTTTACCCTCCAGCGCGGTAAGTTACCATTGAGATTCCCCGGAACGAAGGATGGCGGCTGTCCTCGGGAGCGTTACGCCGGTGTCGCACCGGGGAAGAGAGTCGTCGTGGGAAATACGACGTGGACGAGCACGAAAATCCA
Source organism: Ampulex compressa (assembly GCA_038496175.1). Lineage (NCBI taxonomy): Eukaryota > Metazoa > Arthropoda > Insecta > Hymenoptera > Ampulicidae > Ampulex > Ampulex compressa. Next base: position 7,950 of record JBCFXI010001797.1, read on the forward strand.
GGAGAAGCACCATTTTCTACGTGAGCCGCGGCTGGGTGCGAGGAGAAGCCCCGCGTACCACTTTACGGGCACCCATTTTATATGTACCGTACATGTACTTATGTACACACCATTTGAATCGCTGTTACCTTCGTCCACGCCGCGGGTTGCCGGCACCGTTTTCCAGAAGGAACGTCTCCATCGCCGCACACTTTCCGCGTCCCCGTTTCGCGAATATTTTTCTCCGCCTCCTCGTCGCGCTGCCGGTCGCGTAAACACTTTCGATCGAATCCCCCTCGTCGCTCTCGGGTTTGTTCCACTTTCTGCCCGATGGCATATTTCCAATCTGGTTGCGGTATCGCGACATCGATATCGCGCTACCTCGCCCCTGGCGCGTGTGGTTTCGCTTACTTGGGAAACATCGGGCGAATAGAAAAATTAAAATGTCCCGATCGCGAGAGGTTTTTGCGCGGCTCGACGGAAAGATCCGAATGTCGGGAAATAACGAGGAGATCGAACGACGGCGTGGCAAGGCCAAGCACGAATTCGCGAAGCGCGGTGCATAAAAATCTCATTACCTCGCCGGTCCAATTACGATTTTATCCGCGGTTAAGTAAATCGTAGGAATACGTGCCCCCGCATCTAAGCTCGCGAGCTCCGCGGATATTGACTCGTACGTTAGGTTCTCAATTACGTGCGAGGTTCTCCGAAACTCGAGTAGTTTCAGTGTCGAATATCTTTGTTCCCTAACGCAACTTGGTTCCGTAATTACCCCAGCGAATAGGTACAGATTGAGCCGGTGGTGGTAATCGCGTACGAGCTTCCCGGAATTCCGAGGCGTCTCCTCCCATAGACCCCATGCCGCGCGCGGGGAAACGATACTACCAGACGCAGTTGGCTCGCGGAATTACCCTCGAATAAATTGCGGGCCAGAATCCGCGAGGTTTTACGCGTTAAACGCATTCTAGCTTATCTCAATGTCTCGGGCCCGAAATTGTTTAAACCCCCGACCTGACGTTTCGCTCCGCCAGATCGTCCCTTCCTTGCCGATACAATCTGCGAGCGCGATCTTCAACGCTTTCTTACGCGAGGGAACCACCGTGAAACACCCTTTTGACGACTCGAGGAAACTCGCGTAATTTCTTGCAATTTCCATGCTCCCTCCGAGACGCGGGTAAACACATTCGCGCTTATCTCATCGTCGAACCGTGACGGGAGATAAGTGATCGGTAGTAGCGCGCCCGCTTAAAGCCTTGGCGACGGAGTGCTCCGTCGATGACTCGGCAGGGTCCCCCGCTAAATCCCCGCAATTTCGTTTACGCGTTTCCAGGCCAGCCCCCTGGCCGTCCGCGGGCCACCTCGCGCGCCCGTCCCCGTCGGTATTCGAGATATCGACGCAGACACGGCGATCCGCGGCGCCTCTTTTAGAGGCGCGCCGGGCGAAGTAATTAATTAGCGCAATGATTCGTTCCCGTAAGCTCTCGTTTTGCTCCGCTCTGTAACGAGTTGAGTTCCGCAAAGTTTCGCCGACTCCGATGCTGCTGATGTTGCTACCGCCGGTACCACCTCCGCCCACACCCCTCCACCTCCTCCTCCTCCTCCCCCTCCTCCCCCTCTTCCTTCGTCCTCGTCCCATCGAGTATTCGTATCGCGATTTTAATGAGCGACAAGCTGTGCAAACACACGGACGACTGCCTGTGAGCGCGACGGCGCGAGGGGGGGGGGGGCGAAAGGAGAGGAGAGAAATAGAGGAAAGAGCGACGGTGCTACCGCGTAATAACGTCGCGGAGTTTTTCGTACCAATTATGACGCAGCTCGAACAAACAATTAGCGGTCCGAGTAGCTGAAATTCCTACCCCCGCGGATCTCGAAACTGATAAACCCTATCGGCCCGTTCGTCGGCTCACGGTTCTTTCTCGCCCCGAAGGACCGCGTCGCTCGAGGCGAGCAGCTCCCGAAGCGTCTCGAAGCGTTAGGCAAGCGTGGGAAATAAAGGCAGAGGTAAGCCTTCGTAACACGGCACTCCGCGCGTCTGCTCTTCGCGCGAGATCTCGGCGCGCCATCCAGATTACGATCGGTAGACCGAAGTGGATGTCGGATCGATCAACGTACGGGCGTGTATATTGCAGGGCTGTTTACCTCTGGCGCCTGTTAATACCCGACGGAGTAGGCAAAGTTGGCTAACCAACTTAAAGGCGGATCGAGGGCTTCGAAGGATAAATTCGAGCGATGCATCACGAGGCAGCACGCTTGACCATCCGTCAGAAGGGTGCGCGCGATCAAAACGCGCAATCGGAGACGCTATTCATCGACATCGACCGAAACGGGCTTGCCAACGTGCGGATTGGCGTCGACCATTTCCCCCGGAGGCAAATGACTTTCAACGAATCATCCCGCGCATCATTCTCCCTCGACGGCCCGCGGCGATCGGAGACGTATTACGAAGCAAAATGTAAGCCGTATTTAGAAGGTCGTGCCGCAGACCTCCTTCAGAGCCAAGTTTTTGCCTCGTTCGAGCTCCTTTAAGCGAACCCTCGTCGGATGAATACCAGGACTTTCGAGTCGAAGAACCGATGAGGAACGCGAGTCGTGGCTCGGTCTTGAGCCCGAGAGGGACCCGCAGTCGCCGATGTCCGATTCGAGGAGCGAGCCGGAGAGCGAATATTTAGCCCGTCAATTAGGAAACGTTTTTTCTTCAATTTTTCAAGAACGCTCGCCCGGAAGGGCCGTCTCGAGGATCTTTTTTCTTCCCGGTACCGGGAGGAAGAAATCACTTTTAATGGAGCGGGACCGAGGAGGATGCGCCGGGGCATAAAGGAAGATCGTTTCTCCGCATTAATATCGCTCTATGCAAGACTTCCACCCTCTCTGTCTCGGTCAACACTTCCTCTATTTTTCGCATTACGAGCCTCGGCGGGCCCCTCCATTTATGATGACAGACATCGAAGGAGCATGCTAAAATCGTGCCGCGCGGAACGTCCATTAAGCCCGAGTGGGAATATTCAAATCGCCGCCGCCTTCGCATCGAATTGTCTCACCTTCCGCCGGTGGGCGAAAACTCGGCGCGCGATTCACCAGCTTACAGCCGCACACCGGCGAGTGTCGGGAAGGAGGATCGCGCGTCGAGGCGCGTCAACTTGTCGATATCGAAATTAATAAGATGTCCCGGTAATGGAATATTAAAATTCGACGGGCAGCGCGAGCCGCTTCCCGGCGTTGGTCCTCGAGGAACACGATACCAGGGATAAGAAAATCCCCGGCACTGGCGACACAATGGCGCCAGGAATGGAAGCATCGCCGTGGAAGGCTCCATTGTCGATCGAATTAATGAACGACAGCGATATACCGGAGTCCGCTGCTTTCGTCCTCGGGTGAGGCCGATCGATCGGCCGGCGGTGGGCCGTACGCGCGAATTAATTAGTCGAAAGCAAAGACCGGCGGATGGGGCGGGATACGATTCGTCTCCTGGACCTCGATTTGCCGGGATATAATAAAGCGCCACCTCATTGTCCCGCCGCTTTATCCCCGGCCATACCCTCCGATATTCCCTCTTTCCCGCTTCTTTCCCCGTAACTGGGACAATACACCGGTTCGCCGGAAGTTTCGCTCCTTCCGCCTCCTTCTTCCTCGCGTTCGAGCGCGGAACCAGCGGCGCGGAACTTGGCGACGAAGGGCTCGTATTTTCGGATGCGGAGATAGGGAGGTCGGGGGCTGGGCGGTGGGGAAGGAACGTGACTCGTACGTAGGTAGACTTGTCCGCGAATATTCGCGAATGGCTGCGAGAGGCGGGTAAGGTCGGAGGAGCGAGACGGGTCCCGGAGTAGGAAATAATCGGGAGCAGGGAGGAAAGAGCGGAGCCTGGAGATAACGCGCAGGGCGAGGGCCGGGAGTCCATTTTCGTCTATTCCAATATCCGCCCCTAGACTCTACCCTCTCCAGAGGCTGCATTTGCACCGTGAGGGAGCCGCCGGAGTATCCGACTGCCGAAAGTAGGGTGGAATCGCTGCCGAATCGATCTACCTTTCAACCGGGTGCTCGAGCCCAACTTCCCGAGACGCGTAATTATGAACGAACACCGCCGAAACTTGTTCGACGAGTTCCCGCGATGAGGTGCATGCGATTCATTTTCCATCGGAAATTTCCCATTCGTAATCGCGAGCGGGATAGAAATAATCGGTGCCCGTCTGGATCAGCTTTCCGCCGGCTTATCGTCCGACGCTCCGGATGGTTTTTCGACCCTGTCGAAAGATGAACGGAGCGAGGACCGAGGCCCTGGGCGAAATCGAATCTTCCCCGGGCGCGTTTTTGTTCTCCACCGACGGATGCCGCCCTCTGATCTCGAGCGCCGAACCTCCGCGTTCCGCTCCAGATGATGTAAAGTATCCTCAAAGCCAAGGCGCGATCGAGGAACGCGCGGTGTATCCTCGTATCGATCGAATTATTAAACGCCTCGCGCGTCTATTTCGTTTCGAGGAGCGCGCCTTTGTGGATGCGCCATCGCGTAACTCTGCTCATCGCGGGGCATTAATTGCACGCAGCGAGAGGAGATATCGCGGGGAAACGGAGGAAAGCCTTGGAAGGGGGGAAGAAGCGGCGCTCGTTATCGCGGCGCGGCGCGGCGCGGCGTGTGTTGGACGAAAAAAAGGAAAACCGCGGACAGGGGGAGAGGGGTAATTGGAGCATCCGGCCCGGATACGGTGTATCGCTCTGCGGAATATCTGCTGAACGTGATTCCGAAAGACCTCGATACGTTTCCCACGCATCTGCAATGCACGCCGGAGATAAATTCCGCTCTCGAGCGCCGGAGGCAGAAAACGTCCGAGGAGGAATCGCGGTCGTGGCAAAAAAGGGGTAAGGGCGACGAGGCGACGGGAGGATAGGCGGTTAAATAATTTAAGGCGGCAAAACCATCGGCGAGGACAATGGAGCTGCCCTACGTGTCCCGTAAACAAACGAAGGACGACGCTCGCGTTACGCGTCGATGTCCTACCGGGTGACCTTGACCGTGAAAGCCCCCTTTGTTCTTGCTGCAGCGCGTATTCTTCGCACGAGGAGGAGCCTCGGGGCGAGGATACGAGGCTTCGCGTGCACCGTTAAGCTCCGAGCTAACCGTCGAGCGTGGGTGCGCTTAACCTCGCCTCGGCAAAAGCCGAGTAACGAACTCTTTCTTTGCGCCTCAACCTATCGCCCACCGGATCAGACGTGTCCCTCTGTCTGGCCTTCGATCCCTCCGAACGATCGCCGTAAAACGTATCCCATCGATCTCCTCTCTTCTCCCTAATCGGTTATTAGTTCCGGCGAACGAGCGTTTCGCACGCGGACAAATCCCGCTCGACGATAAAACCGCGCGAGTACGTCATCGCCCGAGGATCTTTCCACGGCCGTAATTCCACTCCCCGGATGGGCAGGGAGGAATTGAAAAACGATCCGAGGCAAAGATTACTCGTAACAACGAGCCGGCCGGCGTGGAATTTAATTTAAGTTTTCTCTCGGAACGAATGCGACTTAACGCGATCGAAGTTTCTCGGGTGTCGGTGCGAAGGGAGGGGGGAGGGAGGGGGGGGGGGGGGAAGGGGAGCGTATTACGGGCAAAGTCGAGAACGACTCGGCCGGAACTGTCCCGAGATTCGGTATCTTTCGAGAGGAGAGAGAGGCACGGTCGGAAGAGCATCGAGGAGAAAAACAAAGGCGGCTTTCCCTCTCGATTCCAAGCGGCAGTCGGACGAAATTGAGAATATCGAATTTCAGGCGGGGGGCCAGGCCGAGGCCACGCGCTGCGAAATCCCTCCCCCGGGGGCGGGGAGGGTGGGCGAGTGGAGGAAGGAAGATTCGGAGGGCGAGGCGCGATTCGGGCACTGATTAAAAATACATATTGGGTCGGGGCGTTTAGGGAATACGATAATGGCGCGCGATAAACTCGGGGAGAAACATCGTGGCACGGCTCGTTGCACGGCCGTAAAAGACTTCATCGTGCTCGGGAGGAAGAAGTTTATCCCTGGACTTTGCGATGGTGGCGCGAGGGCTCGAAGGCCGAGATGGGGGGGAGGGGAAGGAGAGAAATTACTTATGATTCGGCGGCGGGCATCGAGGTACGAATCGGCGGGCTGGATCGTCGATGGGATCGGGTGGAGGGGAAAGGCGAAGCGGGGCCGGTGGTTAAATTGGGAAATCGACTTTTCGAAATTCTCCGTCCAAACTTCGGGCGGCGCGGATGAAAAGAAAATAATTGTAATATGATTACGAACTATCGCGGGATTAAAGTGTAAATCGATGGAGAGCCGGCCGTAAAACTAAATGGAACGGAAGCCATGGGGAACGTGGAACAATGGCGTAGGATTTCGACGTGTACGAGGGCTTTTCTCTTTCGCGCGATAATACGATAGCCCATGATACGACGAAAAAGAGGATCGTTACGACCCAGTTTCCCCGTCAACTCGTTAAATTTATCAACCCGGCGAAATGAGAATCGAACGGCGGAGCGTAATCAAGAGTTCGCCAATATTCGAAGATCGGTTATCGGAATAATGAAATTATTTTCCCGGCATTCGCCATTTTCTATTCGAATCAAGTCCATCGCTGGCGCCGAGTTATCTCGAAGCCAGAATTAATCGTCCTATTCGCGAAGCCGAGGAAAAAAGCCCCGCCACTTTGGAATTGTTTCTCCGGATAATCGCGCCGACGCTTAAATCCGAAATCTGGGCTGTCGACGGGATAGAAATAAATCTCGGCGGCGCGGTTATCGCATTTTTTGTTTTCAAAGCACTCGCAAATACGCGGGTCGTGTCGTTGCGCGGCATAAAACGGGATGCGAGGTCCGTTTAAATTCCCGGCGTGTTCGCTTCCGGAGACACCGTCGATGGCACGGTTTCGAAAAACGCGCATTCGTCAAACCGACGGGGAAGGTGGAAAAAAATGTTTGACAAAGTTTTCGCCGCTTTACGGCCAACGACAAAAACCGCGTATAAATGGAGGAGAAGGAGGAGGGAGGGAGGTAGGGAGGGAGGGCGGGCGGGCGGCGGGAGAGGCGCGAGGAATAAACGTAGCTCGCATAACGCGGGGGCAAAGATTATCTCGGTGCGACGTCCTTACCGAATATTTCGTTCTCGTTAAAATAATGAAATGGCACGCCCAAAGTAGGCGAGATGCCCTCCGCCTAGGCTTTTAGCGCGAGCGCGCCGCTATCGCGCGGCTCGGATGCGGAGGCTTGGCAAACAAAATATTTTAAGAAGAAACGGCCCCGGAAAATAAGCGACGAGAATGGCTAAATTATGAGAATGGAAGAAGGCGCGTTTTTCTCCCCTCTGCCTCGGAAAGAAGAACCCCGCTCCCTGCCAGACCGAGCTTCCGGCGAAATCCCGTCACCCGGGCTAGAGAGGATAATTGATACCATTATTATCATCATCCCTGAAACGCGGGTTCCAGCGAATATAACGGTCCGCGCCCTTGCTCAGGGCCAAGGGGTACCGAGCATAAAGGCCGCCTGCCAACCAGCCAGCCGCGGATTATAAAACCCGGCTTAAGACCCGCCTCGATCCGCCGTCTTATTTCCCCTCCCCCGAGCGGTCCCGTCTTTCGAATCGGCGCCGGTCGGAGGGCCATTGGGGGAGTTCCTCCCGGCCGGAGAGGGTGGCGCGCTATCGAAAAATTAGCAGGGGCCGAGCTCGGCGAATGCCGCCCGTCGGGGACGCTCGATCCTCGCCGGACAAAGCCACGTTTAATCCGAAAATGTACGTGCCGCGAGGTTGTTAGCGCGGCTACACGTCCCGCGCGCTGAATGCCCGACCCTCGTGTTTACAGAGACGCAATATGTTGTAAGCGCGCGGAGTTTATTTTAACATTTTGCGGGCCTCTCGCGCTCGACTAAACGCGGCTCCTGCCCGAACCCCCTCCCCCTCCCCGCCACGGATGAATTATTCCGCGTCCACTTCAGCTTCAAAGCGCCCGGCGGCCCGTCGATTCGACAGAATTTTCCCGCGGCTTATCTCCGCGAGTTACGTCTCTGCGCCGGGGCACGGTACGCCGAATGGCTCGCGAGCGCGCCGTGGTCGAGGTCGCTACATACCCGATGAACAACGGGAACGACAAAGGTGCGCCGAGTAGGGTGCAGAAACGTGGATGGGCGCCGGAGATCGAACGCCCCGCTTGCGGCTTGCGAGGGAAATTACGTATCCAAGGTGGGCGAAGGATACTCCCGTTGGTCGTCGCGGCGGGCGGGCGAGGGGAAAAAATTGGATAACTCCCGGAAGAGGGGGAAAATGGAGTGCGGCTGACAATACGGTTGTAAATACGGGCACACCCGAGCCGAGAAATGTAATGCATAATAAATATTGCGGCCGAGTTTTGCGGCGGGCCCTCTCCTCCATACGCGGCCGAAGTAAACTGAAATCCTCGCTGCGCCATTGGATGAATAATTCCGCATCCACTTCAACTTCAAAGCCTCCCCGCGTGCGCTTCTACGTGAGCGCGGTCGGATCCAATGAAATTTCTTCGGCGGCTCACCGAGATCGCGCGATGTCTTCCGCGCCGATTAAAGCCGCCCCCCGGAGCCTCGCAATTTTCCCCGTCTTCCGGCCGGAGGTACGGACATCCATCGAGCGAGTACGTCGAAATATTTACCGAGCTGCACCGTGGGCGATGCCTCTTAACACACGGCCGTCGTGTCGGTGTGCGCCTCGGTGCACGAACGAGCGGGCATCGAGCTTTCAGGATAAATTGCAGCCCCGATATACCTGTAGGATGTAAAGATCCCCTTGGAACCTTCCGGTGGAATCGGTGAGACGAAAAGGACGGTACGATGCCAAAGAGAAATCCCGGCAAAGGGGTAGGCGAAGGAAAGAGGGGGCTGGGGGGGGGGAGGGGGAGGGAGGCCGGAAGCGCGGAGGAGCTCGAGGCTTTCGAAAATTCCACGAGCCGGCGGGGATCGATGGCGCCATTGTTAAAATTTCATGAGAGTCGCGGATTGAGGCACGCAAAATGGGAGCATTAATTCTCGGGCCGATCAAACACGGCCGTTGCTAAATACAAACACCGATTGGCGGGAGGGTGGAATTAGCGCGCGTGCGAGCACGGAGGCGTATCCGCGATCGTTGATATTTCCATTCCGTTAATGCTTTGATCTGGATTTCCTACGACTTCCGATATAACGTTTGCGGTTATGGCGTATTAAGCGTAACGCCCGGGAAAAACTCTTTATAATCACGGTTGCCGGGTATCGGATCCGGAGCCGAATATCGGATCGTTAACGTTTAAACGTCCTCGTCGGACGTGCTAACGTTCGTAATTATAATCTTGTAAATTACAACGCGCAGAATCCGGTAATGCTTTTGCGTCAAATTACGGGTTCGTAATTATGGTTTGGCCCATTATTACCGAGAAAATTGAAAATGTCGCTTTTGTAGGCGAGCAGCGCGTTGGGCGTACAATGGGATGCGACGTTAATTAAAAAACCTATACAAATACCGGCGGAGTTTTGCGCCAGGAGCCGTTTCTTCGCAACGTCCTCGCCCGTATCGATTCGCGGAGGTGACGAGAACGAGAAATGCGGGACAGGATTTCGGACACGGGAGAGGAGGAGAGCGAGAGAGCTGGGGGGGAGAGAGAGAGAGAGAGAGAGAGAGGGAGACGGAGGGTGAGCGCGGAGCGAGCGATCGACCGTTTCGGAATCGGGTGCACACGCGTGTACGTCCGTATCTCGCGATACTTACCGCCGAATAGTCGAGCAATTTCTCGCTCACGGTGGACAATATCGGCCGACGCACGCGCGACGACGTATTAATTTTCCTTACGATACGGCAGCGCGATAGATCGGCGCTTCCTACGGCGTAGTCGTGTTTGTCCATTGTCCCGGGTAGTCCTTTATCTCGAGGCACATGCCAGGACTCGATTCGAGCGATAATCGATCGGATGGAGGCGTCCTCGTAACTGACAATGGCCCTTTACTCCGATTGCGCCGGAGCACCCACACGCCTCGCCGTGCCGTACACCCCTCGCTTTCTATACGTGAGCCGGCCTCTATGGGCAAACTACACACGTACGGATCCGCTGTATGTCGGCATAAGTAATTACGCTTCCGGCCATTAAATCACGAGGAGACAGACGCAGCGCTGAGATACGAAAATAAAAAAGAAAAAGAGGAACGCAGAAGAGGAGGAGGAGAGAAAGAGGAAGGCCCGTGTAACGCGGGAGAGACGACCGCGGAGGACAGAGAGGAGAGAGAGGGCGGAGGGGGGAACGAGGGCGGCATGGGGTGAGGCTCGAAAGAGGATGGAGAAAAGTAGGAAGAGACGAAAAGGGAGAAAGGGAGAAGAGAGGCGGAATGTGGCTCGGAATTAACCGCAACGTGACTATTTTCCACCGAGCCTGTCTGCCGTGTCTTTCTCCCTTGTTCCACCGCCGCCCGCCGCTCTCTCTCCCTCTCTCCCTCCCTCTCTCTCTCTCTCTCTCTTTCTCTCCCTCTCCCTCTCCCGTTCATTCGGAGAACAGCGGAGAAAGAACCGTAGGGCGCCGGTGGGCCGTGGTAAAAGGTAGGGGGTGGTTATGTGCGCAGGGTGGTGGAAAACGAAGCGGGGCACGCGGAAAGCATCCGATGACGAGCGTTGCAGCCGGGGCAATGGGGAAAAAAAAGAAGGGAAAAAAAAAGAGAGCCGGGAGAGAAAGGGAGTAAGGGAGAATGGAAGAGAGCAACCGCGGGCAGAATTGGAGAAAGATGGAAAGAGGAATCCAAGCAGGGCCGTAACGAGCTCTCGACTGCCAATCGGTGCTTCGATAGGGCATGCAATCCGAAATTGCACGATTCGGTTATCGTGTATCTTTGTGGATTGATTCGAGCGTGGAAAACTGAAACGAGATGGTCAATACCACGTGCACTTCTCCGGCGTATTGCCCGCCCACGTGAACTCCCTCGAAATCTCTTTTCGATTAATGCGACCGATTTGAATTTACCCTTTGGATCGCTCCCCGCGCCTCGAGCCATCGACGAGCCTTTAACCGACCATCCTAAGGAGATCCCGGGGTACGCGACTTAACGCGCGTATCCAGGATTCATCGATCGCCAGCGACGGCGAGGAAGCCCTCGTTCGAATTTGTGCCGAGCGCGCGGCGATCGAAACTTGCATTTTCGAGCACGTCTTCCGGGATGTACGTTTCTATTAATCGTAAAGCCGCCGGTGCACGGCGGAAAGACCCCCTCGCAAATAATACAAAAGCACGCAGAATGTAGGGCAACAAACGTAAAACGTGGAATGCGAGGAAGGCGGAAGAAGGCTCTGAATAATTCCGCGGAGCGTGGCTCTCCCTCGGCGCGATTACGAGCCCTTAGGACCCCGGGACAGCTCCCCCACCCTTCCTCCTCGGTTTTTTCCTGCGTTTCGCATCCCCTGGCCAGCGTCGTACGTATATACCTACACGTCGGCCGAAAATTTTTCACGTAAGCACGGCCAAGCGTAAAATCGAGCCGGAATCCTGCGGACTCGCACAATCTACGGCTCAAATGGTCCGGAACGATGGAAATTTTCGCGGTTATTGATTTCTCCGCGGGCACGGGTACAGGTGCGCGCGTGCACGTAATCTGACCGACGAGAGGGTCGAGGGGGTGGCGGCGGGCGTTGGAGGCGGCGGAGGGAGGGGGGTGGGAGGGAGGGCCGGCGGAGGGGCGGAGGGGAAAATGGAGAAAACAAGATGAAAGGAAAAATCGAAAAATGCAATTTTATCATCCGGCGCTGCGCGGCCGTACCGTCGGCCGGCCACCAATTATTGACGTCCGCCCGAACGATGACGGATCGACGACAAATCGTTGGGCATTCGATGCGACTAACTCATTTATTTATTTATTTATTGTGCCACCGACCGCCGCAACGTTTTGCCCGGCAGTTTTTTTCCACGGCCCTCGGTCGCGCGGATAGGAGACGGGGATCGCCGGGGAGGGAGGGCGGCGATATTGGTTCATTAAATATGATTTACGCCGTCGGCTTTCGAAATATGCGCGAGGCTACCGCGTCGTTTGACGAGCGACTCGCCCTGGTAATCGACAGGAGGACTGTCGTATCCGCGCAAGTTATCGCCGGTCGATGAAGGGAATACCGGTGCTGGTACGACACTAACCACTGCCCCCTACTTTCGATCGCAACGAATGGACTGGCTACCGTCAACGCGGACCCGTTCCCTTCGAATCCGACTATGGTCTTCGGCCCGATAACCTCGTCGTAATTAACCGAGAATCTTCAGCAGCCCGGCTCTTCGTTAGGGTAAAAAGTAAAGACGAGATTCCGGTAGGAGGGACGCGAGGCGAAACTATGTAACGAGATCTCGAGGTAAGTAGGTCTCGAAATTAGGCAGCTCGAACATCTCCGTGATTCGATGAGTAACGAGCGCCTGGCGAGGGCAAAATCACTCCGACGCCCTAGGATTCCCGTCGACGAATTAGCCCAAATTTCCCGTCGCTCCGAGCTCGATCCGGCAACGCGGCATTTAGCTATTGCCATTCGCGCGCTACCGTCGTTACGCGAAGATAACAATGTACATTGCCCCCCGGGTACTTTCTCAGAATGGAAACCCGGTAATATGGGATACACGGGACCGGCGTATAACAATATTAACGACAGCGGCGATGATGTTAACACCGTTACTGCGCGGAACCTGATCGAAACGCGCCTCTGTTGTATCTGTAAACGGAAACGCCGTTATGCATACTGGACCGAGTCAGATGCTTTGCTCCATGGCTTAATTTATGCTATCCGTGCACGTTACCGTAGGCACACGAACGGGACATTGACGTAAGGCCTGATCTGATCCATTACGTCGTATTTCTGATGGACACGACCGTATGGGCCCGCCCGAGGTGGAGATCGCCGGTGGTGAAATGGGTCCCGGGATGCGACGAAGGCGCGGCCTGGAGCGATCGACGCGCGAGTAAAGTCCTTGAAGCGGCGAGGGACGCGGTAAGGAGGATCGCGTACTGGTTCTGGTAATCGGGGGAAAGGACGCGCGTAAGTGCACGGAGAATGGTCCGATCGTACATCGGGCGAGATCTCGCACGGAACAAAGCACGGGTCGTAAAGCAAGCGTCTCGGAGCGGAGCAAGAACCCATGAAACGATCGCGCTCGAGTGCTATCGGTCGATAATTGGCACGGGCCCGCAACAAGAAAAAGCGTGTCGCGGACGAGAACTTCTTCCGGCCGTATCTCGGTACTAAACGGGCTCAGGAAATCGCCCTGTGCGCCAATTAAACGACGAAATGGAGCCGGCACGTCGAAACAAAAGGGCGGGGGTGTCGTCTCGCGAATTGCTTTTCGCCCTCTCGCGCCCCCCACGGCCGTTGCCTTTTTATTTTCCCCGTCTTCGCACGGGAATCCAGCGAGAACGATAAATGCGCCAGGGAGGGGGATTCGGTAAATGATTTAGCCCGCTGCTTCACCTCGAATACCTCCGAGGAGCCTCGAATTCGGCTTCGGGAACATCCAAATTTCATTATCCGAATCGAGCGTATCTTAAAATCTTAATGTCCCCTTCCGTATTACAGGCTCGCTACCGTATCTTAATTTACTCCAAGTTCCTCCTTTCTATTTACGGCACGGACCATTCGGCGGAAAGACGCGGAACGAGCTTATTTTCGCACTTTCGGTATTCGAGTTTGTACGGCAGCGGATGGTTCGACGAACCAAACATTTAACATATCAAAATTGAATCGCTCCCCATAGAAGCGATTCGTTTTCAGCTTGGACCAACAAGGGCGTATCGTCGTGCCCCTCGACGCGTTTGCAAAATTTATTCACAATCCGACGCGTGCTCTCGGAAAATCGCTGTGGCCCGATTGGGGATCGGCACGGAGGTAGATACGTCGACGCCATCGTAAATCCCAAAGTTCGCCCGAGGCAGCTGCAGCGAGGAGCACCGCAACCAGTGGGTGGCAGGAGCGGGACAATTTTAAATCAAATTCGCATCGGGAGGATCGTAGATAGCACGTAGATAAGGTCGTACCGAGGGCAGCTTGCCAGAGCCCATTAAAAAGGGAACGATGATCGTAGGCCGTGGCGCGATATCGATGGAGAACACTCGGGGTGGGATGGCGAGCGATGGCGGAGTGAGAGACGTGGAGAGACGAGAAGAAGGAAAAGCGTTTCGAGATTGCACTGGCGAGGCACTCCCCTTCGAGAGATTCTAAATCAAATTTCGAGGGGGTTCGGGGCGAGGACGAGACGCGGCACCTTGCCAGACGCGTCATTAAAATAATAAAACTATTAAAGAGGCAGAGGAGACGGAGACCGTCTTCGTCTGCGGCGCTCGGCCGGAATTCCGCTTGCCGTGCCGCAGAAAGATGGAAGCCCTCCTCGGCGGAAAACGAGAATCGTGCCGCGCTCGTATAACCGTATTCCGTCCTTCGAGAGCCCTCCAGCCGAATTTTGCGCCGCTTTTTCCTACCAGCGATTCGATCATTTTGGGTTTTCGCCCCAGCCCCGATGGACGGGAAATATCCGATATGAATATATGATATACGCTGAAGTACACTATAAATCGGCTAGCGATACGTACGAGGTACAAAATTGATGGCAGATTTTTTAAAATGACGGAGACGGATAGGTTTCGCGTAATGCACGCCGGGAACAAAAGGGGAGAACGGGCAGCGTATAAAAATAATAATCCATCGGCGAGACTGCAAAACGGCCCGGCGGAACGTTAACCTGAAATTTACGGTTCATCGAAAAAAAAAAAAAAAAAAGGGAGTAGCCCGCAACGTCGCTAGGTGTAAACCGTATCGGAAGGGGGATCTTTCGAGAACCCTACTATCTGAGATCGCGGATGTGCGATAAGCGGTATTTATATACCGGCTAAATATAAATATTACGTAAAAGGAGAGACTCGAATTCCCGGTTTCGTAGGAAGTAGAATATCTAAGCTTGCCCCATTTTCTCCGCCTAGAATAATATAGGTAGAAATTCTCGGACAGCGAGAAGTATCAACTCCGCGAGGAGTTCGATCGTGTGTCAGTATCTATTGCAGCCAGTGTTATCGCTTAGCCAATTTCCTTCGTATCTACCGGGAATAATAGAAATTCTCGAATAAAGACGGCATATTGATGGAACAAACAGGCCTGCCAGCCGCTCCTTTCTTTTCCCGACTATTTTCACGCTCGGCAATTTAGCCGATGGATCCGCTCAAAATATTAATAGTCCCGAGGAGAGTAGACTTGCTCGCTTATTAGATTCGAATGGACCGTCGAGAGCTGCATCCCTCGAAGGGGGAGGCGGCCGACTACTATATTGGATGTTCGCCTAAAATTTACGCTCCACCAGAGAGATTCAACGATACGAGAAAGAAAGCGTGAAGTTTGGCGGAAAGAGGATCTCCGTGGGGATTAGAATCCTCGATGGAGGAAGGACGGTCCGCCGATGATTCTCTCAAACTTTCCTCGTTCCTTCCGGGTCCTCCCCGTTTTCAGAGCCGCTGCACGTAGCCTATCGGCCTGTCCGACTCGCTCGCAGGACACGTGGATCGTAGTTGCGTAACTGTGATTACCGACTTTGCCCGGAAGAATATAGAAACTATGCCGCAAAGGATATTTATGGGTCGATAACACGCACCGGGGACAAATTGACCCCCGGTTCGATCAATAATGAGATTACGCCAGTCGAGTAGGACGTGATTGCCCGGGCGCACACACCGTTCGGAGTTGAAACGCGTAACTAACTCTCGATAACCATCGTTTCATATACGTACACCACTCGGACGAATCCATGGAGGACCCTGAAATTCAAGGTTTTCGCTTAAATCAAGGATACGCGAGCTTTCCGATTTTTCCAAAGATCGCGCGGCATCGAGTATCTCGTGGATTCGATTCGGAGGACTGAAAGCAGCAACGTCTCGCTAGGATTTCGCTCTGCTCGGGGGAGATTTACGAAGCGTCTGGAGGTTATTCCCGGAGCGAATATCTTCCAAAGAGCGAAAAAGGGCCGGAAAGGTCCGGCACAGCTGTCGGCAGCAGCGCATCAGCGGGACCAAAGGAAATCGAAGGATTCCTGTGGCGGGCAAGCGAGCGAGGGCTGGGCTCGAGGATAAGGCCCCGGTACATTTAGCGGGGCAGTGTGCCAGGCATTATTAAAATAGAACGTCGGCGGCAGTCGTCGTTCCCGAGGAGCGAGACGGAACGAAAGAGAAAGGGTCCGGGGAAAGACGGCGCACGAGGAGGTCGAGGAGTAGGTATCAATGGGTCGCCGCCTGGAGGGTTCTTGCCCTGCCTTCCCCGTAGCGATGGGAACGAGGCTCTCGCAAACGTGTACCTTCCTCTAAACTATTCATCCTCACGGGTGCCCCTTAATATTCCAAGATACAATAGACTCGACACTTCTCGGATATACCCGAGCAAGTCCCTCCAGTTTCCGGATTTGCTCAGCTTCGCGAGTGACGTCGTTACGATTTCTGTGCTACTTATGCAATTCTCGCAGGATACATCCGATAGCTCGGTTTTCGCGAGTCAACCTAGAGCGGGCCAGCGATACTTTGTAATCGCATTTCTCGAGTATCGCCGGTAAATAATTCGATCATGCCCATCGCTACCGTCCCCGCTCCGGCGCACTTCTCCGCCGCCAAGACTCCGCCGCCCTTCTACCCTCGGTCGCCTCCGCAGGCGCAGCCGCCCTTGCGCGGACCAAACGAATTTCACCAGGCTTAGCCCGGGGGTTGGCTCTCGCTTTGGGGATTGGTCGAGCCGTCTCCTTCTATCCTTCGGCCCGGCACCATCTTCCCTTCCGCGGGGGAGCTTCTCGCTGCTCTCGACTTACGGCCTTGGCTACCACCGTTGCCAACTTTCGACCCTCACCTGCTCGCTCGTCTTCCCGGCCAGCGCCGGATGTGGCCGCCGAGTATATCTTTAACGACACCCAACAGCCGGTGTTTCGAGCCCCCACGATGCCGCCCCTAGCGATAAAAGCGGCCAGGAATGCGGGGAAGATAGCTGTAAAACCGCCAGTGGCCACGGACGTACGCCTGTGACAGCGCCGAGATACGGAGGGGTTACTTTGCAGGAGTACCGAGGCCCGATGTATCGATACCGATGGAATACTCGACCATGCGTTTTAAAAAGAATAGAGGATCGTGGGTCGTTCACGCCATTTCATCCAACCCGCGATCCAGCGGAATATGGCCGCTTGTTTCTAGGTGACAATTTTGGGTTATCGGTTTTTTATTCCTGTTGCGGAACTTAAATTAAAATCGTGGAAGGGGAAACTTCCGTTTGGATTTAAATATATACATTCGTATTGCCGTGCGCGTATCGGGATAGAGCTTGAGATTACGTTATGGTAAGTATTTCTATGATTATTTACGTTCGAGAAATAAGTATGGCGCGTGACGTTAAGCGGTTCCCGGCGGTGAATATCTTTTCGCGAAGCAACGATTCCGCCGGCATGATACATCTTTAATGATATCCCATCCCCCCAACGTTTCCCACGAGATAATCTTCCACCGAGAAAGAAAGAGAAGAAGAAGGAGAGAGGTGGGGGGGGGGGGGGGTGAGGGAGTAAGATAGAACAGGAGAAAAGGGAGGACGTACGTCCACGATGCGCGAGACGCGGAAAATGGTGACACAACGGGATCCCCGTGCACGCGCCTCGAGAAAACTCCCGGACTATTTTATCACGGGGCGGAAGACCGAATAAGGTATTCCACGTTCCGCACCGTCTTTTTCTCGGCGAGCGATGAAACCACGATTATTTCCTCTCGCCTCACTGGACGCCGCGAAAATGCAGATTTTAATTGCCTCGCGTCGTCCATCGCGACACAATGAACAGAGATTTGGATTATAGCCACGAGGATCTCCGGCTTTTCTCCGGGTGAGATGCCCCCGCCACGGTCCGCGCGATTCTTAAACCCCCGGTCTTAGGACGTACGGTTTTCGCGATCGATGACAAGAGGAGGGACGGAACGATCTTTGAAAAGGGGTCGTTACGAATACGAGATAACGGTCATCGCTCGGTCAAGCACCTCCTCTCGCGCCCTTTCCCAAGATGCTCCACGAAAGGCCCCCACTCTCCGACCCGTCGAAGCTCTTAACCCACGGTCCCATGACCCAATCCGGGAAGCAGCGAGGCCGGCCCGTTCTCGGCCGCAAAAAGGACGTTGTCCGTCGATAAATTAAAGAAAAGGGAAAACAAGCGGTCGTCGTCGAGCGGCCGATCGCAGAAAAAGCGAGGAGCAAAGGGGAAGAGTGGGAGGCGGCTCGAGCGCGGGGGATGGGAGGGTCGAGGAGAGAGCGGGCTTGGCGGGGTATGGGTAAAGGTAGGGTGTCGGCGGAGGGAAGTCGTGCACCCTCGTGAAGGTTCGTCGATCGCCGAAAGGCCACGGTGCTCCGGGATCGGCCGGGTTCGGCTATGCTCGGCCGCAGTCGGGTGGTGCCCCGGTCTATCCCTTTCTCCTGGCAGGCCGATCCGCGGCCTCCTATTCCCTCCTGCGGCGACCGCCTCCCCTGTCCTCTTGGCCGCCCTCGAAACCGAGCCACGGCGCCGCGACTACGCACTATTGATTCGCATGGGAACGAAGGAAGGAGCCGCCGAGGGCGGAGGGGCGCGCTCCGAGGAGAAGCACGAGTCGTTGGGGTGGCCCAGGGACGGAGCCCCGTGCCCGGATCACCTGGGGAGCGCCCACCGAGCGACACGGCCCTGCCCGACCTTCCCCTTTCTTCCTACCCGCTTTTGGCCCGGCAGAGGAGCGAAAAAAAGAGCAGATCTTAACTCTGCGCCGGAGAGTCGACCGTCGGCCGCCGTTTAATGCGACGACTCGAACGACGAGCGAGGAGCGACGAAAGAGATCGGACTCGTTGGGCTCTGCAGGTGTATTCGCTCCATTGTGTATAAACCTCCGGTGGATATCGTCGTTATCTTATATTTAGCCCGCTCTTGGGAGCCGTCCAAAATTTCCTCGAGTTTCTGGTTTCGCGTGGAAAGGACAACTGCGGGTGCAAAGGGTTGCCCTGGTCGGAGGGGGAGAATAGGGGCGAGGCGAGATGAGAGATCGCGAAGATCGGCGGAAATAATACGAGAGCAGTGGATTTGGACGGTGCAGTAGCCGATTATAGGATTATATTTTACGTCAAACAAGCTGTGTAGTCATTACGCGGCAAGATTCGGAGAACGCGTTGCTTTATTACTTCCTCGTACGTTGCATTCACGACTCCGATAGCCAAGATCGTTTAAATCCTTATGTTCCTATAATACTGTTCGTACATCGCCTTCTGGCGTTAGGTTTAAGTGCAGTTCGCCAACTATGGTTAATGATTCCCGCACACGGTCGTATCGCGCGCACGCTTCCGCAGTGGCACGGGTACAAAAATGTTGGGGAAATAAACGGAAAAATCGCGGAGCGTCGCGCGCTCCCGTGAAACAGCGAGGGAGTATATGAAATCAAAACTTGACTACCGTATTCTTCTCGAGGAAGATACATACTCGCACCGGACGACGAAAAAGCCCGTGGTACGCTGCCCCGCCATAAATATCCATTAAGAGCGCCATAGCGAGCGAAATCCGAACGCGCGGTAAAAAAGCACGACGAACTCTCCGAAGGTTCTTTCTCGATTTACCGGCTGCCTCGAATTCCATGCAGAAAGCGCGCAAGTGCCCGCCGTACGTCGGAATATATTCGAAGGGCAGCCCATTCGAGTAACTCGGCTTCTGTGAGCGTTGCACTTAAATTACAAATATCCGCCGTGCCTACATTATCCGTTATTATTCGAATCCGACGGCGCGATGTTAAACTTCCGCCCACTCGCCGCGCGGGTAAGAGGCCCCGCCGGCGTAGGCCTTAGAACGCGACCGTGAAAGCCCCCGGGGTAATTTCCATTTCAATCCACCTTTTATCGAGCTAAGAAAAATCAAAACGTACGCACGTCCTCGTACCTTCTTCCCCCGCCGTCTTCCTTTAGAGGAGGAAATTCCTGAAGTTCCTATACTCCGCGCGGCCGCCGTACCGAATCCCTCGAGAAGGTACGCGATGTCGTTTCAGCCCCGACGTTTACATGGTACCTACCGCGAAGGAATCACCTTCGATCCTCGCATCCGATATCCGATTCTCCCTCGATCCTTTTGTTCCTCCATCGCCGGGGTAAACTCTCGAAACGTTCGATACGCCATTGGCTCTCGGGCGAGAGAGCGCCCGCCGAAGGGGACCAGCCGTCCGTCCCAGGGTACGCACGAAGAATTTGAGCCACGTTCGTGCCAGACACGGCCTACTTTCGTCGAAGTGGGCGTAACACTTTGGAAAGACACGTTACAAATATCACTGTCTTTCCTCGCAGCGTAACGCGCACTCGGGCGGGCCATTGTTACGCTCCTTGCACCGTTTAATCGCGGCTACGTCCCTGCGCGTAGAACGTGCCAGTAGCGTGCAATGATATTTCAGTTCTGCATAAATCTTCGGCGCTTACCACGGGGCCACGGTGCTTACGCACAATGTACGCACGTGTTCGACGCACGTTGCGCACGCACGAGCCTCGCGTGGGACGTGATTGATGCGAGGCCCGCGAAGGTTAGCGAGCCGATATCGCGAACACGAGGTTTGAACTTCGCGTCCTTCCCTCCGCCACTTCGAACCCGGAGACGTTTTCTTGCTTATCCACTTTCCATATCGATTACCACGGTCCCACGAAGCGGGACCTACTGCGCCTCGAGTACCGACCGGTGCCTTCGTACGCTTTGTCGCCTGGAAAGATCCAGAAAAGAGACAACCTCCGCACTGACGCGGTTGCTCGTACCGAATTTTCGGTCGCCGTACGATCGAGACGCGAGCAGCGCTCTCTTAGCCCGTGGGAGCGTCGGCTTCTGGATCCGACGCCACGGAAAAATCTTCTTGACTATAGAGCGTGGCGATGGCCGTAGATGCGTGTCTCTAATCGTACTCACTCCTACCTGACTTTCTTCGTTTGCTCTTTCCTCAACGACAGAGTTGGATACAAAGGCAATGAACTGCCGGTAAGAGCAGCTTTCAAGCCATGAAGAACCGTGATACGCGATGAAATCTAGAGTCGACGGCTGAGATCGAGCTCTCGACCTCGGAAACACGAGTCCGAACCTTTATCCACTGGGTCGTGATAACTCATAGAGACAGCGGTACGCTCGAAAGTCTGTTAGCGTCGAGCGTTTAACTGAAATCCGCGAAAGAGCCACGAGAAATCTCTGTTTCCATGCCGATTATTCCCCGGTAATGGTATCCTTAAGGACAGCTGGGCGTAATTTATAGATCGTAATGATACGCTCGCACGTTTTTACAATGTAATTATTCACGGTCTCGTGGACGTGTGGGATAACCGTAGAAGTCCTGGAGAAATGACGCGTACCGGCGCGCCGATTTATAAGTAAAGACAGGCGAAATTGCAAGTACGGCCTGGCACGGCGCGTGGTCCGTGATTGATACGAGGTACGAAGTGCGCGAAATGTTGGCGATGCAGTCGCACCTACGAGATAGGATCTTCCACCGACATCTTTACACCTGACGCGCCCTGGCAAATGTAGCCCGATTAGCGTAATTAATAGTCGAGAAAACCCGGCCGCCACCAAATCCCGACGTATTTATCAAAACGCACCAGGCGTCCCGAGAAAATTGTTTATTACTTCACACCCTTACGCTGCCGACAATTCCGAAGCGAATCGTGGACCGTGCGCGACATATTTTTTCCGGTTGCCTAGAATCGTATTCCTCACCTGGAGCCACTCGTCCGTAGGTCATCCATTCGAATCACGCTATACGTTGCAGTTGTGCCGTGCGCGTTTACTCTCAAGCCACCAACGCCGAAAACATTCCTATCGTGTCGTTTTGCGGCGTGCGGAAGAAAAATGAAAGCAATCGCGCGTAGAAGGTGCAGGGTGAAATTTGCAAACTCGTATGGAAATTATCCGAGCTTTATTTCGAAGCTGTTCCCCGGATCGTGAACGAAGGGAAAATACGAGCGTACGCCGGCCCGCGGCCAGTGAAACTTCGTTCCGGTCCAAAAATAATCACGGGAAACATCATTGTCCTTTCGACAAACTATCTCACAATGCGGTTTGGATATGATCCGGTTAATATTTAACGTTGATAACGTCACGCTGATTAACATTAAAATCGGACCCCGCGGAAGGTTAATAACGCGGCGCAAGGTTTGTTTGCTCCAGAAATGAATTTTCCCAAAGGGGACGCGTTTTTGTAGCCACGCGCGTGTCGAGTGCATTCTAATGGATTTTCATTTAATTCGGAAGACACAATTACGGAGCGTTGCGTTTACTCGTCGCGCAAAAGGACTTTAGCGCGTCCGACAAGCGTCGAATTAAGTTTCCTCGAGGACAATAAACGCGCATACGGTGCGAGAGCACGACGAACCGAGAGATTATTCTGGCGCTTTGAACCTTCGAGGTTCGTCGCTTTACCGGATTTCTTATCCCTTTCTCGACCGGCATAATAAATGTAAATCTTAATATAGAATAAGAATCTTGGGTAATGGCCAGGGAAATAGTGCTTTCACGGTACAAGATTGCAACTTGGTACATATCGGTAAAAGTCTCGACAGGCGGGAGGAATAAAGCATCTTAAGTACGTTTAACTTGAAATATGCGAATAATATGCCATACATCAACGGGAGCTTCCTATTTTTATGTAAATTCACGTTTATCGGGCGATATTAAAATTCGAATATCCACCTCTCATCGTACTCTCCATTTATGAATCCCGCGAAAGCTTTCTTAAGACTTTAAATCCGCTCCCGGGGAACGTCAAAGTGTTTGCCTTGGCATTAAGGCACTCACCGAATTAAATCCGATCTTGGAAAACATCAAAGCGTTCGGTCTTTTGATCGAGGACCCATTGGGAGATTCGGAGGGACTTTCGAAAGACGCTTCGCGGTACGGATCGATCGGCGGAAGAAGCGGAACGAGGATCGTCGTCGTCGTCGTCGCCGTCGTCATTCGGCAGGGCCGACGTCGGTGATCGCGATCGATCTCGAGAATCCATGTCGGATTCTCGAAAGGAGCTCAAAATAATTCCTAGCGGTGCCAGGGCCCGTCGTCGTCATTCACGATGCTCCTTCCCGTCGACATCAATTTCGGGAATTCGCGTCGTGGCTCCGTTGGTCGGACTCAAAATAATCTCGAGCACGATCGGCAGCCGTGGAGGTCGTCCGAGGGGGCCCTCCTCGAGGACGGAGAGTCCTGGACGAATTCCCTGGACTTTCCCAACCGATTAATCCGAAGGAGGCGCGCGGGAGGAACGTCTCGGTCGACCGGCCCGAAATTAGGTCAGGGGTCGCTGTACTACACGCCGGAGGGAGGATGCTCGGGGGCGGCTACAGGACTCCAGGTGCTTTTTTGCGCCCGGATCCCTCCCTCCGTCGAGAGCGCGAAGTTGCTGGTGCAAGATTAACTCGATCGCTCCGAAAAGCAGGGCCACGGGAGCGAACTCGATCGATATTCTAACGTTCTCACCTTTGAGCCTCCCCCAGGCAGCTCGTCCCGAGCTTTAATTGGGGCGTACATCGATATCCATTCGTCGGAGATTGCGAGGAGCCGGAAGTGTACGGGTGTACCGAGATATACATTTTTCTTTCCAACCACTCGCATTATCCGGGAAACGTTCGAGCACGGCAACAACCCTCTGAGCTCTGGCGGACACTCGACCTACTTCGCGCACCCCCCGCCCTCGGGTTATCGCGGACATCCAAAGCCGCGGATAATCATTTGTCGACGTTTGCACAACCCGTTTCATGGATATCCAGCGACGTCGCTGCTCGAATGTACAAATACCCGGATATCCGGATACTCTCGGCAGCACTTCGGTCGACTCTGCGTCTCTTGAATGGCCTGGCGAAGGGGCGAAGGCGCACGGTGCGGGCGCCGGTGAGCCATTCACTCGCTAGATAGGGTGGCCATTGTATGCAATAATTCCTTCGAGAATGAAAAACACCCCTTCGTCTAGCCCCCGATGCCTCCACGCCCTCTCGGGGGGAGGGGGGGGGAGGGCGTTCGAGCCGATAATGCTGCTGAAATGAGCGAAACGCCGTGAGATATCGCGCGGTGGAGCCTCGAGGACGATAAAGACGAATTCGGATCGTCCTTCCGAAGGAGCGGAGTCCTGTTAAGGACAGAGAGCTATCCGCGTCGGATATTTCATCATCGCGGAGAGGAAGGTACGATCGCGAAGATCGCGTTCGAAAGGGGAGAGGATCTCGCGCGCGATCGCAATAATGGGGTTTAAATTTAGCCCGACAAGATCAACGTCGAGGTAACGAGCCTGAGATACGGCGAGAACGTACCGTCGTTGGTCAGAAGCAACGCTTCCACGTGATCCCCGTCGAAAGCGGAAGATAAGACGGATTCTAGGCGGTAGATCGACGGTTAGCGGCTCCTCGGTCGAAGGAGGACAAAGAGGGGGAAGGGTTAGACACTGCGTCGGGTCAAAGCGGGTCGTGGGTCATCGCGGGGCACCGTTTAACTCCGAGTCTTCCTTTTCCGGGCAGCGCCTCTCGTCGAAAGCCAATCAAATCGTCCTATCGCCTCAGGGCCGTCTATCCACAAAAAGTATCCCCACCCGTGCCGGGACGTAAACGTGCCCTTTTTATCATCTCGCAATCCTGTCTCGCGTTTCGTGCCGCTCCCTCTCCACATACGCTTCGTCTATCCGCTACACTAGTACGGCTCTTTGGTTACGCTGATCCTGGCGGATTTGCAGACCCCCCTGGATCCAATAAATCTGCTCTCCTACTACACGTACCCGATCCGGCTCCCCCGATCCCCGCCTTCCCTTCCACCTTCGCCGTCTCTCCCTCTCGCACTCTCTCCCTCGCTCTTTCCGCGCGCGCTCTCGGCGCTCAACCACCGGTGCTAGCCACCCTGCTACCCTATCGCACGCCTCCTCCTCCTCCTCCTCCTCCTCTTCCACCTCCTGACCCAGCGTGTCCCTCTCTCCACTCGCACGTGTGCGTGCATTTCTCCGCGATTCGCTCTCTTGGATCATGTTCGCATGTCAAGCCCAACCGCTCTGACACGCTTTACGCTCGAGAGCCTCCTTTGTCGTGGCTCGTCCGCGTATATACGCCGGTTATCATCTGGTATCGGGCCAAAGTGCGCGCTCCTACGCACCCACCGCGCTGTCCTCCGCGTTTCTGATACCGTGTCACCGGGACTCCGGGTCACTTTGCGGCCCAAGGCACCGGGAATTCTTGCCGCGGAGCTTTTTCACCGCGAACCCGCCCGGAATCCGGGAGATGGTCGGATGCCGAGCGACGCACGCACCGGGGAATGCCAAATTTTCCGGAGCGGATGGTCAGGCGAGCGACGTTGCTTTGCCACCCCCGTCGAGTTAGCGGTGGAGGAATTACCCTGGAGGAGCAACGATCCGGTATTCTCGGTTGGACGTTTATCGCTCTTGTTTCCCGTCTTCGAAATAATCTACTCCGATCGTAAGATAGACGCGTTGCTTAACTCGGACTCGGCCGATTGCCTTGCTCTCATTTACCATCCATTATTATAGACAATTAGCCATGGAACTCTGGCGCTAATATGGATTTGCAAGAACGGTAATCGTATCGCGTACTTTTCTTCGCTCGTCTCAGTGGAGGGCGATAAGCGGTGCTCGAAGGCTGGATAAGCGATCGTTCGAAGCTTCGGTTTTTTGCGATGCCAGCTCGAAACGCCGCTCGCTGTAACGAGTCCCGATCGCCGATGACAAATGAAAACCGCACGCACGGTGGAGTGATTTCACGGGAGCCAATTCAAGATATTACTAGGTGGATAGAGGCATAATGTCGGGACGCGCCGGATTACCTTGCGTGAAATTACGCTAATATACGTATGAATCCGGTTAGAATGGGAGGGCTGCAAGAAGTCCTGGCGCGTTACACGCGTACACGGGCGGTTTATCTTCGCTCGGCGTTGCTGGGAGGAGGGTATTGGGCGTAGGTGTGCCCCGGGAAAACGACGGCGCGTCGACTTCGTTCCGGGGAAAAGGAGAGGAGCGCTGGAACAAGGACGGTAGCGCGAGGAAGTAATACAAATGTCCCGAAATGCGGAAATAATAACGCGGAGTAGTATTAAAGAGGTTGCCCTGAATTTTAATGCGACGTTTCTATTACAGCGATAAAGTCGTCCGGGATATTCATCTGGAAAGAGGATCTCGGAATGTATATTCATCGCCGACGTGGTCCGCGGCCCGGTACACACTTTTAACACGGTGATATTGGATTTTCAGCTCGCTTTACGGCGAAGATGCGAATGACAGGGACGGAGCCGATAAAAGCACCTGGCGCTGCCTTCGAGGGTCGCCAAAAAAATCCTTCCTGACCGTCGGACGAGGATATCGGAAAACGCGTTCGGTTCTGACACGGTGTCGCCCTGCCTCGGGATCGCTCCATAAACGAACCAAGTTGGAGTCGACGAAAACTTTGTCCGCTCGTCTATTTTGTTCGGCCACGAACCACTCCGTCACGGACTGGGAGTAACCAGTGTGGATTCCGAACCACCTGGAACTCTGCGCGATCATGGGAGAAAATCCAGGGACGAGGACCGGATTCCGAGTCCGCATCGTAAATATTCATCGCCAAACCACTTTCTACCTATCTCGTCGTTAACCCTCGATCGAATTTCTTTTTTCCTCTCGAAAGACACGCTCGATGAAGACGTTCCGCGCGCCTTGGAATATCGCGTAGAGCGCGTCGAGCTAACGGCGCTTCTCGTGGGCGTTTCGAAGATACTCTCCCGGAAGCGCGATGTTTCTCGCTTTGGAGTATTTACGAGCGATTCCCTTTTTCCCGCGCCACACGCGAGGCGCAATATTGTGTCGGAGGGTGTCGTTTAAGGTAATCTTTAAAATGAATTTCCATGGGCCGCGCGGACCTCTGCGTTACGGCCGTCGATTACGGCGCGGTGTCGAGGCGGTTTAACGACGAAAGCGCGCGATAGGAAGGCGCGCGTACATTTACGCCTGCACCAGCGCGAACCTATTCCCCGCGCGAAGTAACGGCGGGACGTCGTGCTGTTTCCTGCGGCTCTTGGATTTAAATAAGGTCGCAGCGGGGTTATAAAATCCCGGCGCGCCGCGCATTGAAAAGCGAATTAAGTAATCGTAACTTTCGCGGCGACTTTACGTGGGTGCGCGACTTCCCGCTCGAAATAAAAGCACGAAGGGTCGTCCAGCCTCTTGCATTTTACGCGCGGTCCTTCCTCCATTACACCTGCCAACTCGTACCTTACCTTCGTTAACACCGAGGCAATGCCATCGCCTCGCGATGTACGATCAATAATCCGATCGTCGATGTAATTTTACGCTCCTATATAATAACTACCGTTCGGTCGAATCGGATTACCGCGCGTCTCATTTATATACCTTTCGCAAGGCGTACCCGCTGAATCCATCGGATAAACTTTGATCCAGCCAAGAAGACCGTTCGATACTTCCATCGTCGGCGCGCGCGCGCGCGCGTGTGTGTGTGTATGTGTATATTTCTTATCCGTGTGCGTATGGTAGCCGCACATCGCGACTCGACGGAGTTCCGCGAGCGATGTTTTCCCGAACGTTTATCTCGATGGAGCTCCCCGCGAAGGAGGCAACGACGCCATTGGCGCGGGCGCGCCGTAATTTTTGAGGCCGTAAGCGGCGGGCGCAAAATCAATTTTCGGTTATCGAGTCGCAAGTTCCTCGTCCTGTGCACGATAGTTCGCGCTACCGAACCGCAACCTTCGGCATAACCCGGACGTGCGGTCGGTTTACGAGGTTATGCCGGCGCGCTAAAGTGGTTAAGGGCGCTCGACGTACTCGAAGGCACCTACGTGGACGTTAGTTTAAAGCGAAGACCGTTACGGGTTACGAAAATACCGATTAGATACCGGCTGGATGTCCGTGTACTTAGGGCCGTAATTTACTGCCCGTATATCTTACTTCCACGCTCGGCGACGAGGAAGAAGGGAAGCGCTAAAATAGTTTCGCGAGCGCCGTAATGGAGCGAGCGCGAATACGGGAAGGCGGAATGCCGTTGAAGGATAACTCACGACGGCGGTGACTTTTTCCGGGGCGGTGCGCCGCGATAACCTTTCCGAGGAGTCCGAGCCGAAACTTCTCCCCCGCAAGAATTTAAATTCGAAACCCTCGAAGCTATCCCAGGACGAACCGACGAGCAACTGCCGTACCAAGACCCGCCTGTAAACTTCGGAGAGTAAAGTTAAAGAACCGCTATTCGGCGCCTTTACCCTCGATCGTCTCCTACGACGGCTCGCCATCCTTCGTGTCGATCGAAATCCTCGCGACTCTTTCCGGAGCGCTGCTCGATCGCTCCAA
Source organism: Ampulex compressa (assembly GCA_038496175.1). NCBI lineage: Eukaryota > Metazoa > Arthropoda > Insecta > Hymenoptera > Ampulicidae > Ampulex > Ampulex compressa. The sequence goes on from JBCFXI010001797.1 coordinate 36,205, forward strand.
AAAAAAAAAGATAGCGATCCCGAATAATCCTCTTACATTCCCCCGTAATTACATAAGCAGCGCCCAAAGCCACTACCCCGCTGGTCGTCGGTTCGCAGAAAGAATCCTCGAAACATCCTCGAGCTCGTAGAATAGCGAAGCGGTCGGTACAAGTCGTTTGGCTAATTCCGATCGACGATGAGCACCGCTTTCGTACTTTCGGCCGGGAAAAGCGGGCGTAAAATACAATTAGCGCGCGGAGAGGAGGAGGGGCGTTCGAAAAGGGAAAATAAGACGAGCCCCCGCAGAGCCAGTGCCCAGGTTTTATTGCGCGCTTTACGGGTCTCCGAGGCTTGTATAATTGTCCAGGGCGGAGGGTTGGCCCATTTTCGAGGGGAAATATGGCCGCGACCCGAGGCACTCGTGCTGGCAAAAGTCGATACTACGGTGGAGGGCTTGTTCGGCGGCCGTGCATCCTTCCCGGAGGCAGGGGTCTTCCTCCGCGAGCTTCTAATTAGCGCGCATCTGTCCGATCCGTGGCGGGGCAACGCGTCCGCTCGGTGTGTACGCACCTGAAGGGGTGCCGACCGGCCGGAGGGTGGAACCGAGAGGGAGCGAGGGAGAGGGAGAGCGGGAGGGCTGGGAAGGAGAAAGAGAGGCGGACAGAGAGCGGAGCGGGAATCGAGATATCGATTCCACGTGCGATACGCCCGGGTGTTTCCGGGCCTCGCCGCTTCGAGCACCTTCGACAACTTCGACAACGCTAATTACAGGATGACGGCACACCGTGGCCCTGAGCTTCCGGAATTCCTGGAATTGCCCTCGTCCATGGGGAACGATAATTGAATTTTTCCTTTAATTCCTTCCGCCACTCGTGACCGCCCGACCCGAAACCGGCGGGCCGCTGCCAACCGAGGGCTTCATAAACGGCGGGTGCAACGATGCATTTCGTCGCGCGATTTTTCGAGGAAAGGCGCGCCCCTTCTCTCGAGATATGCCGGGCCACGAGACCCCGATTTTTGCCCCGCTCGCCTCGCCGCCGAGGGATATCCGGTATATTCGAGGCCGCGACACGCGTTAACGGATCGTGATTGCAAACGTCGTACACGAGATCTCTCGCGTCGACTCGTAGACGAGTCTAAGGCTTTGGATTCGTGCGTCGATCGTAACGCGGCTCGAGTGCAAAGACGTTAACGCGGCGCTCCGCGCTCGTCCATAAATCAGAGGGTCTTTGCGACATTGGTCGGGGTTAAGAGTTAAAGCGCGAGTAACTCGACGAGCAGCTTCGAAAAACTAAACGGCGAGTTTTGCCGGTGCAAAATATCCCTTCGAATGGGTTCGGCCTTTGGAGCTTTTAGCTGGAGCATCTGGTTGGCGGCGCGGCCGATGCGAGACTCGAAATTCGCGGATCGAGGGAAAAAAAAATTCGTGGGGAGCAATCGACGGATGGAAATCCGCGGTGAATAATTTACCAGGGAAAATCGTAGGACTTCCGAGGAAAGGGGAGCCTCAATTTTTCCAAGCTATTCTTCGGGGCGGGACTTGCGTGAAATTGGGATATAGGTTTACACGCTCCTACCCGGCGACTGGCTTATTCCGAGGCTTCACCGATATTGCGTGGATTCGGCAGCGTCATTTTTTTCTTTTTGCCCTCGCGTATCGCGTAGCCCCGACAGTGAAATTTCACGCGATCGTTCGGCCAATTCGACGGAACCGTTGCCTTCCGTCGACAGGGTAATTTCGTCAAAGTATACCGAGAATAACGCGAGAGCGCACACAAATGGCGGCGCGGAAAGGCTTCCGGCGGAGGCGAGGGCGAAGGCGAGGAGAAGCTCGGGCGGCAAATGCCTAAGACCCGATTATCGATGAATCATAGGAAACCCACGAGATTCTGCCTAGTTAAGAAAATTGATTGTGCCCCCGCGTCGGATAAATATATAACGTTCAAGGTGAAATTTACGATCGGCGCGTGCCGCTCGGAGGTGCCAATAATTTTCGTCGAGAAGATCAGGGCCGATCGAAGGGTGGAAATAAATCAGGCCAACGGCCGAGCAAGGTCCTTAAGCCTTCGAGGTCGTATCGCGCACTGACGTAAGCCGGAAAAATCGAGGCTACTCGTCGTTATAGAGCCGGAGGTAGACAAAAGCCAGGAGGCGCACGTGAGGGCCATAATAATCCGGACGGATCCTCGAGCGTAATGGCGCCTTAAAGGAGCGCGCACACGAAGGACGTAACGTAACCCGGGCTAAGAGTCACCCTCCTCCGTGTTCTGGCCGACGTGACACAACCGCATCGCGTGATGGTGCACCACGGCCCGTACGAATCGAGCGAGCCCGGGCCCCGCCACCCCCCTGTCCGCTCTTTGTCCCGACGATTCAGGGAATTAAGGGCCAGCACTGTCAGAAGGATACCTTGAGAAATGTGCGCGCCGAAACGAACTATGAATTACCCCCAGGAGTGGAAAGCGGGTTATTCGGGATAGTCCGCGATGCCGGAGGGTCGTCCATTAGGATCGTACGTACGCGCGATGGCCCGAGGACTCGGACGCGAATTCGAATCCCTCGATCTCCGCAGTACTCGACGATGGACGCGAACGCAACGCGCTCGGATGTTACGCGAGCTTTGCGCGCTGTTTTACCGGCCAGAATTCGGAGCAGCGAGGACGGGGCGAATACGCTTCCGAGCGAGATTATCGTCCGACGTTACGAGCGCTCATCTACGATCACGATTATACGTCCAACGGTTATGAGTAACGCAGCGGATAGAGGGATCGATTTTTGTACGCCACGACCGAATCTTAATTATCCTTCGAGCGTACTCGCAGCGCGTTTTGAAAGGACTACGAGGAGAGTACACGAGAGTAACCTCGAGATCGATAAAATGGAATTATTTCGGCAGAGGACTTTCGAGGATTCGATTCCGATCTCCCGCCCTAACTGGAAGATTAAAGCGCACTGCAAAGCAACTGTGGGGCCGATTAAACCAATTCCACGAGTAACGTCGTAAGGCGCGATAACCCCCGGGCCACCCTCCCCGTCTCTGGTATCGAGCAATGGAGCGGGCTCGAGCGGGGAATAGAGCTAGAAAAGCCGCGAGAGGACTGTCATCGTTGGGCCAGGCTCGAGGGGTTCCCCGATCCTAAGTGCGTCATCGAGGTCCTCGAAAAACAATCGAGTGCTCCCGCGATTACTCTCGAGTCCCGTCAATGCGTCCCTTTTGCTTCGGCCGGATATCAAACGCGGCGCGGCTCGTCGGCCAAAGATTAGGAGATCGCGCTGGAAAATTGATGAATTTCGGGCAGGACAATGCTGTCGTCCGCAAAGCGGCGAGGTGAGAAGGAAGAGGAGGAGGAGGAGGAGGAGAGAGGGAGGGAGGGAGGGAGGGAGACAGACGCACGTGAGTAGTTTCGAGAATTTCACCGGTGCTTCCTGGACGTCTGAACCCGGGGGGCCCGATGGTCGTCGACCTTCCACGCTTGCGCTGCCCCCCCCCGCCCCTCGGCCACAGCCCCCTCCCCCTCCCCCTCCCCCTCCCACTCCCCCCGCCGCGAGAAACCGGACGGACCGACGCGAGTT
>JBCFXI010001798.1:0-39708 GCA_038496175.1 Ampulex compressa
ATCAGCTCTCAAGACATATAATGGTTATGCGGCTTAAGTGTGAAGTTGGTTTCGAAAAAACGTAATTGAGTCCTCTGACGGGAAAAAACGAAATTACTTTCCGAACAACCCAATAGAATACTACGTCATTCGCCAGAGTATAGTCACACTGAATATCCGAGGATCCTCAGGATGGTCATACCGAATTTCCTAGGATCCTCGATGAAGTCCTCCCTTCGTTCGATATTCGATTATTCGAGTCAAGGAAATGGAAGCTTGGTTAAGAGTCACGATTCGGCGGGGGCTCGAATTAAAATAACAGGGAAGGTTAACAGGAAAGGGCCCGTGGGCGAGGCTTGGCCGAAGTTGATTTTCGGGAAAGTTGGCCACCAGCCGTGGGAGAATCGAGATGGGATATTTTTGCTACCCCCAAGCTGTCACAACTGGTGCAACCTCGAACTATTTCTCATGTGTACTTAATTAGGTACAGCCGTAGGGCCGCCCCTGGAAATTTACGTAGCCGGCTAACGAAAGACAAATAAAAGGATTAGTCCGCACTTTCTGACGTGCTCGCTGTTTCTCTTTTCTACACCACGGTGGCTTAGCAAATCCGATAGTTTGTAGTTTCCACCCCTGGCTCTCTGGACTTGGGGGGGAGGAGAGGAGAGGGCTGAGGGAAGTACCAGAGGTATCTGAGATAACGTTGCGAGCAGATGTCGCCGTCTGGTGTGTGTACCGGTAACTTTACAATGCCATACTTCTACTGTAACCGGTACCATACGTCTCGCGTACGTGCAAATTCATAGGGTGGAACGTTTCCAATTTCCACACCCAAGGTCTGGGATATTTTACTCGGCCCATTAGGGGTCTGCACGCAACCTTGATAGCTCCACGGAAGGTTACAACTATTCCAAATCCCACGATTCTTAAAAAGAATAAAATATATCTATCCAAAATCAATACCACACTCTAGTATAGCAAATATTATATATATATAAAAATTATGATGTCTATATATTACTTTATAATTTACTAAATTACTAAATTAATATAATTTATTAAATTTTATGTCTATATATTACTTTACATACTTCCTCCTCTATTGCTCAGAGGTACAGAATCTAATTTCCATTTTTCAAGCGACCGCCCGCCCTCGTAAAACACCTACAAAGGATTCCCTCCTAGCCATTATTTACATTGCTTCAGGTACAATGTCTCATTTGTACCTCTCCAATTACTCGAGGGCGATCAGGAGCAGCCTCGATGGGAATACAGACGTTGGCGCGTATAATTAATACCGTCCTCTCGCCAAAGGATGCACCACAAAGGGCCACCATAGGGGCTGAAATATACCGCGAGGGAATCCTTTTGGACATACTTTATTCCCCCCTGTTGGTTGGCCGAATCCTGACGGGCTGACGGAGCAGGGACGCGAATTTCGTTGGGCCACCTTTGAACGCGCCACCCTGTATATCTTGGGCAGACATGGGGCCACTGGTTCTACTGTATTCCGGACGGTATCAGCCCGTATGTCCGCGGCAGAAGCTCTTTGTACGCCGACGTCCCACAAAATGGGGGCAGAGCGGCAGTACTAAACTGCCGGATAACAATTTGGGTAACTGGTAGGAAAAAAGATAAATTACCAGGCCGGCTGGGCGATATACGTGGATTATCGCGGGCGTTATCTCGCGGCCCGAACTGCATCGGCTCAGCTTTAGTTCCTTTATCAGGCTCGTTCGCCGGAATGCTGCGCTGCGCGTTAAAAACCGCGGATGGAGAAAACGAGGGACCTCGGAAAATGCCGCGCCACGTCTGCCCCCTCGATTCTCTCCCTTTTCCCCCGCGTCTTTTCTCCGTATTTCTCACTCCGTGTTTTACTCTCTCGCGCTCAGTCTTTCTCGTTCTTTCTGAGTCTGATTCTTATGCTCTCTCTCTCTCTCACTGTTTTTCTCTCTCTCTCACTGTCTTTCTCAAGTAAGGTCTGGAATTTTCTATTTAAGGTATTTAGAGTTTTCCTTGTGAGAGGAATGATTGAGAGGGAATTGTTGCTTCCTTTACTAGATATAAGAATTGTGAAATATGTGTTGGAAGCAAATTGTAATAGCGTGGCGAGGTGGAGCTCGCATTGCTTGAAGGAAGATCAATGATAAGTATGAAAGTAACGAAGAATCGATTCTGTATGAAACGTGTTAAGCAGTTTTGCCTTAAAGCGTTTGGTAAAAGTGTAATATACGTTAAGGTACGAAGATCCTCCCCTTTCTCGCGGTTTCATCATATACTATTTGCGCAAAAGTGGGCGGTAGGAATCAGGGACGAGTAAAAGAAGAGGCTCGCGAATATGTTGTACGACACGTTCGTAGAACTCCCTTCCTTTTCTTCGCCTCTACGATTTATTCCTGTGGATATCCTGTAATATATTTGAGGCTCCTGGAAATCTTACTCTATACTTGTTGCTGTTCCACGAGGGATTTTCACACGTACGCGAAGGAAAGGAAGAAAAAATTAAACCAAAGAAACGAATGGATAAAGAATTCCTGAGAAATCTCTTCAACTCATTCCCTGGCAACCGTTCAAATCTTCCATTCCAAAAAACCCCCGACAACTTTATCACTCTCAAAGATATTTCACTCAAATAAACGCCATTAGAAAATCAAAATAGCCCTTTATATATTCCTAGAATAACAGTCATTTATACACGGAGATTCTCTATCCGTAAGCCACGATAAACATTTACCTCTAGACGCAGAATCCTCTTCCATAACAACACAACAGCGAAAGGATTAAGCATACATATTTCGAACACCCAAACCTGCCTCCAAATCTGCAGGTGGTTTCAGTGCTCCTCATTAAATCCTCGGATTCCCAATCGCGCGATGAAAATCCGCGAGGAAAGACACGAGAGCGCGAGGACCAGTCTAGCCTCGGACGTTTAACCAACAAGGCGGACCCGATTGCGAATGATTCGACGAGGCTTTTCTTCGGCCGGAAAGCGGGTCAGCGGTGCCCTTTGAAAGCCCGACGTTTTGAATTCCCGCGACGCCTGCCGCCAGTAAGATTCCCGCGGATAAGGAATTCCGGGAAAATCGGGGAGGCTCGCTTGAATATGGACGCTGACGTTTCCCAAGGGCCCATCGTGCTCGCGGTATTTTTACGTCGTACCACCTTTTGGCCTGTCGTACAAAATGCGATTCGAAGCGCCGGACCGTTGAAGGAACCAGCCGGCAATTGTGCCCGACTTCAGCCCCCGGGGCTTCGTTTGGATTTTGCGCCATTTGTTCGCCCTGGATGGCCGCCTTTCGGCCGGAATTATTTTTGCTTTGCAAAGCGCCCGCCCAGGAGGAAGGATATGAATGGAGAGGTTAGGGAGGAAATCCTGCTGCGAGGAAAAAAGGGGGTTTGTAAGAATGAGATAAATCGCGTATGAAAATGACGAACATCGCTGGTGAGGATGGATTTCGATTAAAAGGGATCGCAAGTTGGATAAAAGCAACCTGTTCTAAATACGCGATGTACACTTGGAGAAGCGCGTTTTATTGATCGTCTTTGGAAATCATGGCTTTTTGAATCGCTTTCTAAGCTTCTTGATGGTCGTTGGTATTAAGAATGAAAGCGATCGATGAATGAATCTTCATTAAGAATGAAAGAAGTGATTCTTGGTCTAACTGGAGCATCTGTTCGCGCACTTTGTATTTTGATTGTCCATCTGGTTCTCGTGGAGTTAGGATTTCAGTCGTTTTCCCTTAACAGCCTGTTTTGTTGAGTTCGGTTAAGGGTTGTAAAGTTAAGAGGCTTGTTTCAATCGTGGATTTTTGGCATTTCAACCTTCTTATCGCGATTGAACCTGTTCTCGTCTCTCGAAGCGGCGACATTCGACAGCTCGTATTGTTTTCCTCGGCTATAACGTTAATTACTCGACGAGCGAAACAACTCAAGTAACGAGAAAATCGCGGAACGTAAAATGGGAAACTTAATCGTCGGGCACTTGCATCGGTCGTTATAATTCCTGGCAAGTGGCGAAACTCACGGTACATTTCGCGAGAAACTGTTACGGACTTAAGGTGGACCACCTGCCGACGTCTCGCTATTTACTACTGTCGTTAAGTCGCGACCCGGGTTGCTCAGCGTTATTAATACACAAAATATTCCGGTCATTACGGAGTTAATGCACCCTCAGGCCCGCACGCACGGTTTCCTACCGATCGTAACGCAGTTTCCGTGCGACACGATCTATTATTTCTCGACGAGTGAGCCTCGTAAATTATCTAATTACTTTCCATCGAGGCCTGAACAACATCTAGCAAGTAGAATCGGTAAATATAAACCTTTATAATATACAAAATATTTTAAAAAAACCGAGCTTTATGTATATTACAGTCCAAACCGGAGCAAATCAATTTTTTAAAAGCCATCCTGAAAAGCAAGATTAAAAATTCCAGCTTACAAGTAACATATTTATACAAGAGGGTACACCACCTGTTACATAAAACGCGATATGACCAACTCCTTTCTGAAGAATATCTTAAATCCACGCGAAAAGACTCGGTTTAAAAGTAAATACACTTAACACTTTCGATTAAGAATTCATTTATCCATTAAAAAAGTATACACGCAAATTTACATACACACCCACAGCAGTATCTCACTCTTCATTACCCACACTCTTATCACGTATTCACAGCGACGCTCCCCATTTTCCCTCGTAATTCAACAAATTTCTCTCACATCTTCTCAACAAACAACCGTTTCCTTATTCAAAAAACTACACCAACCACTATATAATCCATATATCCGAAAACCAGATACGCCACTTCGCGTATACATCCAAAGCGATAGCTCATTCTCGAGCAAGTACCTCCTTATCATTCATAATAACGCTCTTAGTTTCGCTGAAAAATTCAGAAACCACCCTTCCAGCCCCAGCAATGCCCTCTCGCATCCCCAGGGGTGCACGCACCCCGGGTTAAGAACACACTGGTGCTGCACGTCGAGGAAACGAGGGAAGATAGGGCAAGGGAGTTCGCGGCAGCACGCGACCCAACTATTCGCCCAGGGCTGAATACAACGGGACGCCCGCGGCGCTTAGCTAAACTCTCTCGCTTTATTTAAATTCCAGGCTGGAATGTTTCGTATTAAGGGTATGGGGCCGGGGCAGCTATCGTCGGCGTTGGCGGGGCAAAAAGTTGAGTGCATCGTCGGCGGTCCCTTCCGGCGGTGTACTGAAATAAGGAGCCGTCCTCAGGATAAAGGGAGACCGGCGAGAACCGACGTTTTCCACGTATACGCTGTGTTATCATGCACGGCTCTTCCGGTAACGGCTGCCTCGAGCTTTTTCATTGGGCGGAGAGGAAAATGGCGCGATGTTGAGCCGCCTTCGGATAGGTTTTCTCGGATGGAGGATCGTTTGAGGATAGGGGAATTGGGGATCGATAGTTCTTAAGTGATAATGCTGCGCGAGAGACTGGGGAGTGTTTCTGTTTTTGAATTTATTTTCAGTGCGCACTGTTGGGGTCGTTTGGTGGGGGATATAGTGTTTAAGGGGGGTTCGAAAGCATCAGCATTATAGGATGTATCGTGAAAACATTGCGTGGAAGAAATAGAGAGAATAAGCAGGATGAGGAGTATTTAATTTTCGCGGTAATACATATAAGCGGTCTTCTGGAGCAGCTTGTTCGTATGCTCTTTCGCTCTTTGACTTTCATTGTGGGAATGAATGTCTCTACTTTGGTGCGTGGTTCAGTAAATATAGGGTTAATGAAAATGATAGTAATTAGGATTGAAGTTAGTATTAGGAAATTTATTGAAATTAAGGTGGTGAGTCAGCTGTATAATAGAAAGATCTTATATATAAATTTATTTAACTCGAAGACGACGCACGACTGGCGACCACTGATATAGGAACCTCGTGACTTCATGAATATTGATTGGGAAATTTAGATCACCTCTAATATATGCGCAAATAAAAATAACTTCTATACAGAATTTTAAATCATATTTTTCGTGTAAGCTACCTTTTCTTTCGAGATCGTTATATACGATTGTTAATATATTATCCAGCATCTTGCTTAGTCTCGTCAAAAATCCGAATAGCGCACTTCGCGATGTCGAGCTTTGTGAGATGCCTGAAAATCGCGTGTCCCGGGCGCTTAACAAAAATCCAGTATATCGATGTACAAAGCGCGTATAAATTACTGTCGCCCGCAGTGCAAACGGTGTTCCACTTTGTCCAGGAGAAAAACTTTTCTAAAGCTGGCGCCGGTCCTTTTGGTTGCGGCGGAAGGAAAAACAGGGCGATACGCCGTAGCCCCGCAGGAGAAATTGTTCCAAACACGTACGGTCCACGTTCTTCCATTATCGTGCCTTGCAATTTTACTTTTACAAATTAATTTCTGCTACCCATTCTTCCCTTTCCGTATGCAGTGTTTTTGACATCCCTCCTGCTCAAGTGCCGCGCCGTTTCCCCCCTGTACTTTCCCTCGCGATCAACAAACAGGCGCGTCGCCAACATGGTCGCTTAATTATATCACTTGGAGGAAACTTTGACAAATGCATTTGGACTGATAAATCTCCGTCTCCTCTCTTGAACGCCATGTATAAACACGATTGTGTCTTATAAAGCCCGCTATACCCTCTTTTAGCCCCCTTCGAAGTTTACACGTTTCGCGATATTACGTAACTCTTCGATCGATCTCTCTTAGACGCGCACGTTCCTTCTTCACTTTTCCACCATTTATTATTATATTTGTGTTATTCGCCCCCTCGATATCACATCTTCTTATCGTTCATCTACACGCCGCACTGTGGATTAAAACTGTAGTAAATATATACGATACTCAGTTATGTTTCGGTAATACGATTACGTACATAATATACTAATCTACGATTAATTCGTGATATTATCACGATTAAGCAGTACGATTAATTATATTACGATGGAATAGAGTTTTCGACCAAATCAGAATCAAGTCGAGTCCAGTAACGTCCATCGATCGGCACTTCCAAGGATCCTCGAGGTCAATCGATGGGCTTTCCTCGATAGTTTTCCCGGGGTTAACCGCGAGGCATCTCGATCGAATAAATCTCCATGGCGGGCGAACGTCATCTCGATGCTTTCTTCCTCGCGAATTATTAATTTTCCGGACAGGAGCGCGGATTATTCCTGACGGGGGATTCCGGCATATCGATGTATTCCGCTGGCTTTAACCGGGCGCATTCCCGCGCCAGATTCGCGCATAACGAAATCACGATATTCACGAGGATCGGATTCAGTTATTCGAGGCGGCACGCCTCTTGAATACTTCGTTTTGCCCGGGCGCCTCTTGCATTTCGCGCTTTTGTCCACGGCCCCCCCGAGATACCGCCGCGCCGCCTCTTTCTATCGTCATTTTTCTCCGCGAAACTTCTCCCTGGCACGTACTGCAAGGCCGCCTGGATACAACGAATTACAATTTGGCCGCGCGGCGCCGAAATACCGTGGCCCCTCGCTGATTTTTTTCTATCAGAACAACGGGGAGCCGCGAGATAAAATAGCGGGAAGCATCGTAAAGGCGTCGATTTTATTTTTATGGGTAAAGCGAATTACGATTTGCTCGCGCGATGTTTTTTTATCGGGACAACACTCGAGTGGGAAATAAAATGACGGAACGCAGGGTGAAGGTTTGACTATATTATTCGCATCGCGATATCCGTGCGTATGGTTAATATTCTGGAAAAATTCTCGGGATATCTGGGCGGGATCGTACTTTGATTTATATATATTGATACTCCAGAGGTCTTTAAGAAGCCAGGAAGATCTTTTCAAACCTTCTTTTTATAGCGTTTAAAAATAATCTCAGGATACTATATGTATGTATATATATCTCCCGACAATACCTAAGAGAAATATTTTTACTCGATCATCAGCGTGCATTATACGTTTAAAACACGACATTAAAAAATCACCTTTCTACGCTGTTCCATCAAACCCCCTGGCAACGAAACCGTTAACCATCAGTAAAATAATATTACGTGCCCGATCCAAATTGATGCGCTGCTTCGTAAAATAATTTCGATAATAATTAATATTCCACGTTTCAAACGTCCACGCGTTCATTCGCCAATCGCGAATAGCGCCAGCGAAACTCCTTTAATCGCCCTCCCCCCCGGAATTCCTAAGGTACGGTATTAGCAGTGTCTATGTTTCCTCGCTGATTTAATGCGCCCAGATATCCCGAGATTTATGCGGCGTATTTATCGTCGGACACGGGGCTCAATGTTACCTGCATAATAACCGAAGTGCGATATTAATGACCGTTCTGAATCCCGCGAAGGCGTTGGTTGGTGGATGAGGAGGAGGGAGGGGGGAGGGGATGCAACTCTTTTGTCTTTTCCGGGCGTTTATGCTAAGGTATTAATTTATTATTCCCGCCTGAGGAAATATGGGCGAGCTGAGGGAGGCGAGGAGGGGGGGTAAGGACGCCTTTGAATTTCCGATGGCGCCATAATAAAGCGGCCGAAAGATGGATGGAGGCTCGCAGCTCGAAGAACTTCGTTCTCGCGGATCTTCGAATTACAAATGGCGAATTAAAATCCTCCCCCCTCCCCCCTCCTTCTTCCTCCACGGCCGATTTTCCATCGGCCTTAATGCGAAAAACTCGCGTCACGGACAAAGTCGCCGTAATAGCCGCCCTCCCGTTGGAACCAGTGTTTCAATTTCCGCACTTTTGTTCCTCTCATCCATCATGATTCTGACATTGTCGAAACGGTTTAAGGATTCTGCAGACGTTATGAAGGCAGTTGCTCCTGATCGCCCTTCTTGAGCCCCCCCCCCTGCTCCTTCCTCCTCCTCCCGCTATTCTGCGTTCCTAATATCCGCTTGGCTCCTTATAAAATCCAGCAATCGCAACATTTCACGGTGGTTGTCGATTCTACGGAAATTTCGTTGATGCCTGAATGGCGGCGCGAGCGATCGCGAGGGTGGATCCTTGATCGGATTATTTGTTTTTATACAGTCTATTGCAGAGGATACCTTTTAAATGTCCATTATGCTTTTATATTATTTCGTGCAATCTCTGATAGCAATTTTTTTTCGTGACTTTGTTAGTTATTCGCGTACGAGTCGCGTAATATCTCGTTTTAATCTCTTTTCGACTCGATCGACTATTAAGAATAGGTTCTCTTGTTACGTTGCCATGGCAACGAAACCTTGCGCATTCTTATGATAAATGGTCAAGGAGATAAACGAATATGGAAATTCCGCAAGAGTGGGGAAAAATCGGTTAGTATATCCATTAGTAGGTCCACTTCCATCGTCTATTCAAATTGAAAAAGCGCACATATGTATCGTATAAAGTTTTTTTTGTTAAAAAATGCGCGTTCCCTCGAAGCGCGTTAAATGCGCAGAACGCAGTGCGCAGTGTGTTAATATACCATTAGCCTCGAGAAAGGGACGCGTCGCCTTGGTACGATTAGCCTGTAGGCACTCTTCCATCCAAATATCGATGCGAGTAAGCAGTCGATCGTTCGATTCCTTCTTAAAGCTCCCATTGCGCCTCCCAGCGAATACAATGCACGTCCAAGGATCTGCGGACGTTTTGCGGGTTTTGCGGGCTTGCATAGATCCTCGAAGAATGGCTGACCGCGCTAAAGACGAGCTCAAGACGAGCAACGTCCACTGCACCGAAGTAGGAGCCTTCTCGAGAATCGTTGGGCGGGGAGAGTCGTCTTAAACTTTGACAAAACAAGCGCCGGTTCGACTGCCGCGCCATTAAGAGCCCGCTGCAGATGAAAGAGGCGCGCATCCTGGCACTACGGGAGGAAGAATAAACTCAATTATTTCAACATCAAAGCTGCCATTTCTCGAGCTCCCGGCTCCCTCCTCGCCATTGAGTCGCGTCCACCGCCGTTATACTTCTGCGTCCCTTTGCCTCACCCTTTTCCCATCCCCCCCCCGCCAATTCCTCCCCTCCTCCCGTCTTACGGCCGTCCTCGCTTCCTTCCTCGTTCCTGTCGCAAAACGAACGGACGACTCTCCCCGTTATCGACAATCGTCTGCGATACGGACCTAATGGCGCCCGGAGGTTCGTTATTCCTTTCATCGGCGTTCTCTGATGGCGACCTACCGAGCGCCTTTATGCGAGACACACCGAGGATTTGCCTCGCCTGAACCAATTCGAGGCTCGTCTCTTCGCGCCTAACGTCTTTATGCCCTGTCATTGCTTTTATGCATGATTTTGGTGTGAATGGTACTGGCGTGTGATGTTTGTACTTTGAACGTTGAGTGGTTTATCGAATGGATCAGTGGTACTTGAGGGAGTGTATTTATGGATACTCTAGGATATCAATATGTGGAAAATAAGTGGTGTATTTTATGGAAATCTTGATCGCGTGGAGACCTGGATTTATTAAAACTCGATTATCAAGAGTGTTTTCGAATTTTGTTAAAGATAAGAGGTGTATTTCATTTTTACTGTTTTACTCCTGTTTATACAGAGAGCTTGAGACGCTTATAGTGCTCTTCGAATATCTCTTGAGATAGCTGCATGAAATCCTCGATGAGACATTTTCGCGCCAACTTGTATGTATCGAGGAAAAGGTTATCTTCGAGGAGTTACTCTATACCAAAATCTCACGTGCACTGTTCACTAAATCATCCTCCCCCGCGAGGTTTATTTTTAAGGATACCTCCAAGACCCCGCACGAGCTTGTAGCCGAGTAATTCCGAATTCTGCCGAACAATTTCGAATCTCGTATGCCGCACGACGAATTTTCCTCAGAATGGGAGAAACGTTGCAATGGCGGGGCCGCGGATACAATTTTCCGCAGGTTTCCCGCACGAATGCGATTCTGGGCCGTTGGCGGAGGTTGGCGGGGCTAGACGGTGCGCGTGTGTGCGTGGTGCATGTGTGCAAAAGGGGGACCGCGTTACGGCTCTGCCTCCTGGAAGTTCCGCGGCAATGGTCGATGGTCTCACCCGGCAGTCTCGATCCGTGCGCAGGGGCTTCCATCCGCAATTCCTCCTCGTGGCCAGCTTCTAAAAACCGGGGGCCACCTGCCGGACAGACTAATTTATCTCTCGTGCGAGGTTTAAAGCCCGTCCGTCGTTTATCTTGCCGCCGACGACTGGAGGATCCGCCACTCGTTTTTTCCCTCCCCCATCATTTCCTTCCTCCTTCGCCCCACGACTAGTTCGTGCCGTCGGGGAGGCTAAATTGAAAAACACGCCCTCTCCCCGTGGAATCGCTGTTCGAGCGACGTCACTTCCGCCAACGGCAGCGACGAGGATTACGCGCTTGTGCCCCGTCGATGTCTTGTCTCGAGCATCGAGGAGAATTGCTGGAAGAGCGGTTGGAATTTTGCTCTTGTAAGGAAGACAGCAGGAGGGTTGGGATGAGGATCGTCCTTGGCAGCTTTTGATAGGTGCAACTGCATTAGGAACTGTTGTTTTAAGGGTTGATACTGATTAGTGTTTCATTTTAAGATTTGTACGATTTTAAGGGCTTTAGAAAGCGGTTATTCCGTGGATTTTCTTGTCTCGAGCAACGAGATATCTGAATTTCTTCGATGGACGTAGGATTGTGTTCTTTTGAAGTTTTATCGATGGAGGAAGGTAGGAGAGTTTGGATGAAGATCGTCCTTTGCAGATCTGGATAGTAGTTTTAAGGATTGATCGCGATTATGTCGTTTACTCAATCTTTAAAATCTCTATTTTGTACAATTCAAGGATTTCAAGGATTAAGTATTCTATTAACTCTTTCGTCTCGAGCATCGAGAGACGCGAATTTCACACGTAGAATCGTGTTGCTTTGAAATTTTGTCGATCGACCAAGCCACGAGAGTCCGGATGAAGATTGTCTTCGGTAGTTTTCAAAACTCGCAACTCCGCCGCGGATAATTGCCAGGCGTTATAACGGCCAATAGCGGTTGGCTTCCTTAGTCAATTTTGAAAGTTCCTCCGAGTTCGAGAGTTTCAGAGATCAGTCTTCCACTTTTCTCTCCCACGGTGTGTTCCCTGAAAGCGTCCGCGGTTCCCGAGAAATATAAATGCCATCCCGATTGGGCGATGGTTTCCTGGGGATGAAAGTTAGACCTTACGTGCCTAGGACGCGCCTTAAAAATCATCACCTCGCACATCCTTTCCACCGGCGAGGAGTAAAATAATAACTGGAATCGTTGGCCTCTGGCGCGAATAAGAAATTCCATCTTTGAATCTCCAATCCCGGGGATTGAGTTCAGGGAGGAGGATTGATTTAATTTTAATCCACGACGAAAGGAATCCCCGTAGGCGGGGAATAATACGGGACAGAAGAAGCGCGGGATTTTTAATCATTCCCTTTGAATACCTCGATACTAGTTTCCATTTTATCTCACCATCGCGCAGCCCGAAAGTCAATATCCGTTTTGCCTCTCATTTTCCACGGTGGGCTGCGTGGAAGTGGGTATTCCAGTTTTTTCATGCATTTTTAAATTATAGGGGAAATATGGGAGTCGCACGATCGGCTCCGAGCGAGTTATTCCACCAAGGGCATAGCGGAGATACGAGTTGTCATGTTACCTTCCATTTGTCCCTTCGATCGTCCCGAATTTTCAAACGTTACCAACGCGAGGGCCCAAAAATTCCTGGATATTTCCAAGGTAACGGAGAAAAAAAGTCACTCTGTCCCTCCTCCAAATACCAAATTGTCGCTACATAAATCACTGCGATGATTAATATAAAAATAATATTACCAAGTGGAGTACAACGTTTATAGCCAGATATACATATGATAAAATATAATCATATAATTTTCCTCGAAGGCAAATATTCCCTATTACTTATATATACATTTATTTTCCCTTAATAATGTCAATATCCTTTAATCAATTATACAATTGGCTTTACTTCATCCACGTACTACACATATTGCTCCTTAGACTTTATACACAAACGTTACATTTTCAAATGCTCATTTATCAGCTCGATCGATCTTTTATATATACCACTATGCATAACCTCGCATCCAGATGCAATAGTTAGTTAAGGCGAGAACGCGAAGAAAAATATCTGGATTACAACAACATCTAGCTACATGCAAATACGACACCGCGCACAGTGGTGCCTATTTATCGATACTCAACGATAGCTTTCTATTCGCTTAAAAACCTAATTCTCCTTTATTACATCACGGTATCGGCTACCGAAACTGCTTGCATTTTCTGAAATTCAAAACCTTATCCGGGAGTATTAGTCGCGCGCGTGGCGCGCGCTGCACACTTTGCGGCGTTAGCAAAAGCGCAGAGTCAGCGGTTTTCGTCGCAACCACGTGCACCGCTCGGCAAACCGTGGGCGTTAACGGGACAAACTTAGGAACGCGGAGATGCATTCCCGATTAGCCCCCGGTAAGCGATAAGAAACAAACGAAGGCCCACGGGGATTTGAGGAATACGGGACAACAAAGAAGCGCCTTACAATGTAATCGAGATATGGCCAATGGCGTCAGAGGGAGATTTCAAACGCCCACGCTGTCTTCGGGCGGATTTATCTCGAGAGACGCATCACGGCCCATTGTCGAGGCCTCAAATAATGAGGACGGTACGTACGTACAACACGCATCCGGCATACAATGCGATCCATCGCCTTTGTCGCCGGAGTCACGTTTTTATCGGGTTGGCAAACCGAGTAATCGCGCATCTCGACGATGGTCGCGGTCCAATTTTTGATTCCCCCTTGATAAACACTGGGAATTTTATTAGCATCGCAATTTGACATTGTTGCAAACGATGGCGAGGGATCGTGCATGAAAATTTATATGTTCATCGAGTGGAAGATGCGAGGTGTGTTCGAGAAATAAATTTCATTGGAATTCATGAGGAATGAATTTCGTTTGTTCGTCTATATTGATGTTAGCTCCTTCGAAATGGTTTTCATTTATATTGGACACCTATTAGATCGCTTCTCTTAATCCCAGGGGATTCCTTCTGGGATTCGATCTTTGGGATAGCGTTTAACTCCCTTAGCGATGCGCTTTTAATTTCATCTATGCTTGCGGAACAACGACACTTTAAGGTTCTTTTTCTTTTTAAGAACAGAAAAAATCAAGATCAAACATCCAATATGGCTAACACTCTACAAACACCTATCCCAATACAACAACATAAACATACGCGAATCCCACTAATACAATCCATGGAAATTACAAAATTCCATTACCCCTTCTTACACCTTTCCATGAAATTTCCGCGCGTTAATCGTCCAGGCTGAAGACATAGAAAAAACCGCGGATATGGAGTCCCGAAGGCAATATCAACGACTGCCCGCCATGGAATTCGGATAAACCGTTTCAAGTGGAAGAAAATGACCGGATCGGCGGGCGTTGATCGAAAAGCCCATTCGCGAATTTCCCTACCGCCCTCGCTTGGGGCCCTCGACCACATTCGCGTTCGAATAAAATGTGTACTGATTGCGCATCAGCCGGTTCATTGAAAAAGTCGGCCCGGTAATGGCGTGGGCACAATGGACAAATGGACAATGGACGGGGTTGCCGTGGAAAAAAAAAGTTGGGGGCGCAGGAGGAGGAGGGGGATCCGGACAACGGATCAGGAGGTCAGACGAGCTGTCAAATCAGCGTTCCCTGAAACTGCCCGCGCGTTGAGCGCCGGCACAATCGCGTGGCGAATATCGATGGGAAAAAGGGGGCGAGCTCAGGCTTTGTACTCCGACGTGATAACGCGACGCTCCTTTTTACCGGGCGCACACTTGTATTTCGATTTTATACCACGCACAGGACGTGATGCACGGCCGTCCTCGGCGTTCCAGGCGAACCCCGGATGCCGACCTGACCCTCTTTTCTTCCTCCTCCTCCCCGCCATCGATGCCGATCGCTCGTGCGCCAAGTGGGTTTTCGTCGGGGCTTCGAGCGTTATCTGGCCTCGGCCCCCTTGCTTCCTCGATGGGCTGGGAAATTTACGCGATTTGCGTACCTGGTTTGCGTATCCGTGGTACTGGCTCGATGAAGACACTGCCGATGTATTGTGATACTTTTGCTTTCTTAGTGTATCGTGATTTTTGTATATTGGTTCTTGAGTGTATTATAAGGGGTGAAAGTTCATTGATGAAAGAGTGGGTATGTGGTAGGAGAGCCGTGGAGGGTTGTTTATACTATGTGCTGTGCTATACGTGACTCTGTACTGTATAGTTTATGAGTGGATAAATGTGTGAGAATAAATACAAATACAGTATTTTATTAAGAACCTGTGTTTTTTTTTATCAAAATTACTTCTTGCGTGAGTTTTGAGACGCGTTATTTATATTTCTATGTATTTTATTTTAACGTGTTTTGGTTTATAAATGTATTATACGCTTGCTCGAAAGGATAAACGAACGGTCGCTCGGGATATGGAAATCGAAATGGAGTGGGAATATTTGAAAAGCAATTATTAGAATATTGGAAAATAAAACCACACTCCACGATCGACGTCCTACAATTTCTCGTTTAAATAAATCTATTTCTTTCTCCATTATCCATTGATCGATGATTACAATCCTATTGATCGCACGCCATGACTTTCTTCCCTCCGAATTTTATTTCAAAGATTATTCAATCATAGTGTCAAATTGCGACGGTTGCGTTTCCACCGCGACGCACAATCCGCTGTAGGAATAACAGTTTGTAGAGGCGAAGGAGCGTCTTTCGTTAGGAATTTCGAGGCAGGCTGGGGACGTTAGTCATTCGCGGAGTATTTCATGCTTTCCATTTCCCTTTACCAGCGCCCACGTAATATTTCGCTCCTTATGCGATAGCGCAAGGTATGTGGGAAAGGGGGGGAATTATAATACCCAGAAAAATCTTATATAGCAGGTTTACCGCCGCTCTGGACGACATCTTTGTGTGAAACCGATCACCATCGAGGAAATGAAAAATTCCAAACGAGATTTGTGTCGCAAGCTCGACTCCTTATCCCGCGTATATCTACGCCCGGAATTTATGCGAAATCGCGACCTGGAGAGTGGAAGTCGCCCCTGGAAAATTCAGTTACCGCAGTGCCTCCGCGAAATATTCGAGGACCGGAAAGGGCCCCCTCGTTTCTCATATCCAAAGTATACCGCGAAACTTCGAAATACGTGAAATACTTGTTTTATCGGCTATTCAATCTCCGCGTTCTTATAAGCGACTCCGTCCTTGTTTCCCTGGCTACGGATTTTTTCGGTGCGTTCCTCATAAAAGTTCGCCCCTGCTGCCGCAAGCGAATTCTCGTGTCGCGTTGCATCACCATTTCAGAGTTTACGCGATAAACACAAAAATCGCTGCTGATTAAAACCAACGTCTTTCCTCGTCTCCCCGAAGAATCTTTTTCATCGACTTTCTTTACCTCCTCTTCTTTGAAAATGTATCATATATGAATTAAAAAAATTATCCTTGCGAGCAGTTTTCTTTTTTCTTTTTCACTGATTTTGTGAGTTTCGTTGAAGTATAATGCGACTGAATCGCACACCTACAGGTCTGTGCTTCAATCATCGACGTACTAACGTTTATCTAGAATCTTCTATACAATTTACGACTTCATGCAAACCTGTAGATTTATCCAAGTCCTTCAACGAGGAGTCGCGAGGACTCTTCTTTCATCTTCCGCGAAAACACTGGCCCCGACTCGCGCAATCGCGATTCGCACGGCGTCCCTTTGCGGAACCGATCCGGCGTGTAAATCCGTGGATAGGCGTATAATGCTTCTCGGCCTGGAATCCGCGTTCCCTTCTTTCCCATGGCCGGGAGCCGAGTTTTTCCAGCGGCGCGCCGGTTTACGCCTCGTAACCCGGCCACGGACCGCTTTCCGATCGTTTTCCAGCAGCAGAACGCTGATGAACGATGGAAAAACTTTACGCAACCTCAAAGTACTTTCCGATCGGCCCGCCGCGTAATGGATAGAACGTTTTTACTCCCACGGAGGTCCCGCGCTCGCAAGGGTCCGACCAGCCGCAACTTTCGAAGGCGGATCGAATCGGGAGCCACTTTCGTTTCGTGGCGGGAAAAAAAAGGAAGAAACACCCCAGCTTGTTTGACGCGAGTAATACGTCGTCGCGGTGAACCGTGAAAGGCGTTTGGGGAGAAAAAGAAGGAAGATTTGTTAACGTCCTCGAGCTGCGGTTTCTCACGCGCCGTTTATCGGATAATTGGGCACGTTCGGTGAGACGCGCTGCTGTCCTCGTTCGTTCACTTTGTCTGCTTTCCATTCGTGCCTTTATTTATGTAACGCGTTATTATTTAAGTAGTAGTGATTCGAGTGGTATTTTAGGTTTCGTTAAATTCATGTTTCTTCTTTGTATTTTACATTCAATAGGATACGATGCTATTGTTCTTCGCGCACTCGATCAATTATCAATTATCGCATTTGTCTGTATATAGTATTATTCCAAAAGTATATTAAAAAAAATCACGCATCGGTAATCAATCCATATAACCCTGGATTTAAAAAAATCCTGCAACGATCTGTAAGTAATAGAAGCTACCCGAAGATTCACGCAACAAGTAAATTAAATAAGAAACACAGGTTCATAATCAAAAATCGTACATTCATCCGGACACGGTTACTCCAAACCATCGTTAATCGCATTCTAAATCCCAACATAACGCTAATCATATCATAAATTGTCAATCGATTCCCAAAGTATTCACGGTACAAAGTAATACATAAAACAGCGTATCCAGCAAGCAATCTCCACAGCTTTGCCGTACGCAATCTTTCGTTGAAACGTTCGAATCTTGCGCGAACCTTGAGACATCCCCTATAAACCTGATACAGTTCCTCGCTATCCTCCTTGCCTCTTGCCAGACCGATTCTCCCGCGTATGGCCCGCTCGTTATTCCACAGGTACTTTCCCCGTGGAGCCAGAGCTCAGTCCGTGAAAACCTTAAGCGACTCCGCGGCTGAATAAATAATCCAGAGCGCGGCGCAATCTCATCGAAGATTCTTCGCGGCGGTTCGACGTAAGGCGGCTGGAAAAGCGAGGTTAATTCTGAGGGGCCCATCGATCGGCGGTTGCAGGTGCCGGGGGGGTAATAGAAGGCGAGAAAAACTTTAGACCCGCGACGGCCTCCGGAATGTCATTTTGAAGTTCTTTCAGAGCGGGGCCGCCCATTGTCATCGGATATGAACTCTGAATTCCGACCAGCCAGCGGTCCCGCTCGAGTTGCCGAATAAAAAGGCGCGCGTTTTTCCACGTCGAGGACAGCGCGAGGCTTAATTAAGCCTACGCGAGGAAGATCATTAAATCCTGATGCCCTCCGCTTTCCCGCCCACGCCAGAAACAAGCGTCACGCGCGCCTCGGCTTTTCCTCCAAATAATCCTCGAATGGTTTTCAGGATGAGCTTCTCCTCCGGGGAATGGCGCCTTCTTCGATCGTCGCTTCCATCGGTCGGCACTTGCGGATGATTGATATTAAAGAGAGTTAAGAAGTTCGGCCTTGCCTTTCAGCGGGACGCGCTAATTTAATCGAGCGCATATCGCGAGGTTCATTAGATCGAACAAGCTTCGGAGTTTTGATCCCGGCTGCGCGGGTTATGGCTACTTTACTCCTCGATGATTAACAAGTATCTCGATAACGCTCGATAATGAGATGCGAGGATTACTTATATCGGTGGTCCGTTGTCATTTTTATCGAGGAGTGGAGATGTACTTTGCTTGTATATTTAGCACTGAACCTTCTGAAGCGGTTAAAATGATCGTTGATCGTTTGTCAGAAGAATCGTTGAAGTTTGTAAGAGGGTATTTTCTTGCGATTTTTCATGATTCTGCTACAAAGTGTGAATCGTTTTATGGATCTATCAACATCTCTTCTTAATAGATTTTTTTTTTATATATACGTGGTGTGTATAAATATATCTAGAAAGTGGCTGGTAGGTTTAATATTAAACAGAGGTATGGCACTATAATGCATCGACAGCTAGAAGGCAAATTGCGTAAAGAAACTTTAGGATTCATTGCTCTAACCAGAAGAGAACGATGAATGACATAATGTGTATTTTAAACGTTAATCGTATATTTTGCATAAGCACCATAGCGTGTAATTCGATAAACGCCGATTCCTCCCTGCCAAATAAATGTCTTTCATTCCGCGAAACTTTATTTGTAATTTGCTTTTCTCTTGTTTTCAGGTAAGAGGATTTTTACACTCGCTGTCCAGCTTTACATCAGCTGTCCCTTCCATCGGTCGGGTAAGCTCTGCCTTTATATCCCGCGAAATATCGGGACATCGATTAAACAATTTAATTTTGGCCGATATTTAATTAATAATCGTTTTGTCCGGGATGCGTTTTATATAATGAGGTAATTCGGATGGCCGGTGGCATTAATTAAATTCGATACCAGTGGCGAAACGTTCGATTCCAATATCGGATTCAGCGCCGAGCGTCCGTACTGTTAAGCAGACGTGGTCCTTCATTAACCTATTTCGTCTCGAGCGCAGCAACGATCCGCGATCTGAGCACTCGCAAAAGTGGATAAGTTTATCATACTTCCGCCTGAATAAAAGATACTCCTTCTTCAGGAACAGCCAAACTTGTATTTATAATCTGCACTTTTTTCAATATATTCTTTATATTTCTTCAGAATCCTCTTCGCCTTATTGCTTTCACTATTCTCTATATTTCATTGCTTTAGTGAAACTATTTTTTATTTTATACGTTTTATCGTCGATCGCACTGTTCGCTGAAATTATTGGATACTTCAAGATGCACCGTACAAAAGGCAGAAAATACCGGAGTATGTTTCTTCCTTGATCTTGAAAGTGCATATCTGGGATGATCATAAACCCTACTGTGCGGTTCACGCATGCCACTTTCGTCCAGTTTGACATGCTTCCATTCACCCCTACCGATACGTCATCCGCTACTCGATCACGATAATTGCCAGTCTGCCATCTCATTTACATAATCGAACAAATTTCTCCAGCCTGTCGTACCGCTTTTCCAAGGTTCTTGCATAATAAATAAAAAATTAAAACCTTTCCTTCATCGCTTCGTATGCATTCCGAAATATCCCCTAATTTCTGTCATCGTTATATATTACTTTGCCTCGAAACTATCTTTCGTTCTATAAGAAAACAATAAATGTTTGTTCATATTATTTATATTACTTTATTAAATATTTAACATGTTATATTACTTTATTACTGTATATCACTGTATTAAATTACGCGCACAGCTAGAGGACATTTAGCGGATTAAATTTCACGTTCGTATCAAAATCCCCAAGAGAAAGCAAAGACACTCTTGGAACTTCCTAATAATAACCAAAGCATCAAACACAAATCTCCCAATTTCTTTCACCCTTTCATTCACGTAGAACACAGAGCTTCGTCGCGTATATACAAATACTTATCCCCCCCAGATAAGGGGTGTATTTCCTGGCGGTGGGGGCTGGAAGAAAAAAAAAAAGGGAAACGCTCGACGCGTAACGGTCGCGATTCCCTTTTTTTCCCCGCGAAAATTACGGTGCAGCCACGGGCGCGTTTCCTCCCTCGGCTTCGATCCAGCCGACTTTTAACTACAAGTAAGTTATCGCGAGAGCTCGCCCCGAATCGTTAACTTTTACGGCATGGCCGTGAATTTTAATTGGTTCCCCGCGGTAATTGAAGGGCGCCAGAGCCAGTGGCGACGCACACCTACCGCGTAAAATATGATCGCCACGTGAAAGTCGGGGCCGGACGCGTGTTCGATTACAAACGGCCTGGATCCGCCGGGCCGAAAGAGAATTTCAATTAGGCGTTAATGGACGGTATGAGATTTTCCCTGGATTAAAGCGGCCCGTTCTATTATCCGGCCGGGGAAAAAAAGATCGAGCATCTTTTTGGACCTCTTCCACCAGGGCGGATGGTGAAAATCGAGGGAGTCGTAAGAAGGCCGGCCCAGGGACACGGTGTACCCAGGTCCATGGAAATTATTCGAGAACGCTCGAAGATTATTCCACGTTTGAACTTTCTTCCAAGGATTTTCGTTAGAAGCGATTTTACCGGGAATTTATACGATGGGATTAGGGAAAGGAGGGAATAGGCCGCGCTTCGAAAAGGAGGACGCTCGCGAAGCGCGTTTTATTTATCCGCGCGTAATCGTTATTTTACATTCTCGAGGATTCTGTTGGAAGGTCCGCTGTTCGCGATCGTTTTCCAATTTCGCCTATTCCTCCTCTATGATCCGCGTCGAACCTGAGAGATCGGGGAAATTTCGCGGAGACAGGATAAACAGATGTTCGCATCGCCCTACCGTGCCGTGTGTATCCTTCGATTACCCGCCAATATACTCTCGAGCGATTCCTCCGCGTTTCTGCTGGCAAAACAAGAGCGAGCAGCGGGTTAAAGAAGGCCAAACAAAATTCCCCAGCTCGGCCATTCCCCGCGAAAAGCTATGCGAGCACTTCGATACCGCTTCTCGGGGACTCCTGCAAACACGCTGCTCCTTTCGGCTGAATTTTCGAGAAATATTTGCCATCCATCCGCCCCAGACAAAGAGCGTCCCCCTTCGAGGATGGAGGTGCAAGGTATAAAATATACAGGGGCTCCTCGGATCGGCGCAGAATCGAACGCGAGCAGTCTCTCCGGGTGGCACTTTGTCCTGCCCAGGGCGAGCAGCGCGGAGGGGCCGGGGGTGGGAGGAGAGCCGGCCTGAAATTTAATTGAGGGGGATTTCGCGAAAGAAGCGACCCCGGATGTATCATTAAAGCGAGCGCCTACCCCCTTGGCCCCTCACCCTTAACTCGGTAACCCATATTTCACGGGAGCACTTACTCCGGCCATTCTTCCTTCACAAAGCCACTCGTTCCGCACAAAAATACTCGGGCAAGCTCCCGGAGCCCAGGGCACTCCTGGCCTCGCCAAGAATCGCGCCGGCGTAACCTCCTACCTCCGCTCCGTATATGCGCCCTCCTGGATATGTACGTTTCTACGTATACGTATGCATATATACATATGTGTATATACATATGCATGTGCGTATACATATGGATACGCGTGTGGGTATACGTGTACGTGTATGTGCACACACGTACGAGGCTGGGCTCAAAAGTTTTGGACCTCAACGTGTACAGGGCTACGTTGCTTTGTATCATTGTGAGGTCGGAAGCTTCTCGGACGACCCTTGTATACAGGTTTTTCACATTAAATTCACCCTTTTGCAAATGGAATTCGAACTTTTGCTGCAGAGCTTCACTCGTTTGCACGTCGAATTCAACTTTTCGCAAAGCGAATTTTGTTTGCACGTGGAATTCACCTTTTTGCCAATGGAATTCCGTGTGAAAACGAGTGAATTTCTTTCGCGAAAGGTTGAGTTCGATTTGTGGAGGGGTGAGTACCGCGTGAGTAATGTGGCAAACCTGCATACATATATACGTCCATATGCAGATACAGATATATCTACGCACATATATATATATATACATACACCTATACATCCGCGTGTGTGCACGTATGCGCATGCGCTGCGCGCGCATGTGCGTTTGCGCGTGTAATTCACGAAACCCCCTTCCCTATGCAAAAACACCCAACGATCAAACCCACGCAATTCTAAATTTTTGCACGTTTACCATCCTAAGGTCTAGTTTTTTATTTTTTTATTGACATCAAGACTCATTTATTTACATCAGGAAAATCTTTATCTCCACCAGAAAGCACTGGGTTTCGTGATTCTCCCCTTACTCCCTTTCGAGTACAGTGCGAATACACCGAGAGTCGCGAATAATCGTCAGCGCGCTTCCTTTCGAAAATTGAACTTAAACGCGGGTTCCAGGGTGCGAAGGAGCGTCGATGGTGGAAAAACGAGGTGTTTATCGGTGGCTTGGAGACCAGGATGCAGTTCGTTCCTCGTTTAGCGTCCGCCGTCTGCCACGGTTAGCGTGTACCTGCTAACGAACCCATTGTGGCAGCTCGGCCAGCGTTTGCTCGACTAATCCCGCGCGTTACCTGCAGGTTTAATGCCGGAGCACAATGGCACCGTGCAAAATTCCCGAGCCTGTCTTCGGCGCCTCCCATCGTGTTTTATTCAGGCTGATAAACGGCGAGAATTAGTCGGCACGCGGTGCGCCCTGAGCTAACGCCCTCGAAAGAATCGAAAGGGTGCACCAGCGATCGCCCCTTACCTGCACTTCGTTATTCCCACTCGGATAATTGGAATTTTTAAGGGGTAAGCACCGGAGAAACATCCCCCCCATTGAGAGATTAAACCAGAATTTGCATATCGCACTTCGGCTTCTGTTTCTTCCTTGAGAAGTGAGGATGGAGATAACATAATTTTTCTATTGGTTTTTTTGTAGGATTTTGTGCTCGATAATTTAATTTTTTAGATTTGTGAATAATTAAAGGGTTTTTATTAAGGGTATTAAAGAGGAGGAATTGATAATAAATATTATGAAGGATCAATTTGATACAAGAAGAGATAAAGGATTCGTAGAAGCACTTACTTCTTATCGTTAACTGTGGTTTTATCATGTGTTTCTAGAATCAGAAGTGATTCTTATACATCGCGTTTATCGCTTTGTCTTTGTCGCGCGTTCCTCGGTTGTATAACGTATATGTGAACTATTCTGTACTTTCATAGCTTTTGTGCCTACCTTCGGCTGCTCGAGCAAATACACAAACGAGCGTCTCTGTTTGGTGGAAAAGCGCCGAGGCTTCGATAAACGGTGTGATGAAGAATTCACAGAGGCATCGCGACGAGTTTCCCTCGGATCGCAAGCTGGCGGATCTTTTGCCAGGCGCTGAGCAGCCATTTTGTTGTATCCTCCAATGAAAAAAAATAGATCTTCTTAGTTTAACGTATTTATAACCGAATATCGAGCTTTTAAAAAATGTAATACTAGTCCATCTTAATATTCGCTTTCGGAGAAGAATTATTCAACAAAGTGCTTTAGAAGCGAATAATTCTTCTCCCAAACCGAACATTAAGATAGACTAATATTAAATTGTTTTCAAACTGGATATTCAGTTATACATGTAGTAACTAAGAGAATCTATTTTTTTTCATTGCAAGATAAAATAAAATGTGGAGTTTCGTTCTGGAAGCGAATAATTCCTCTGCCAAGCCGAACATTAAGCTAAGAGGAGCGATAAAACAGTATTATTAGTATCTGGTCCATCTTCTCTAAAAAAAATTCCTCAAGATCGTGTATTTTTAAGGCTTCCACGGTATCTCCACCCTTAAGACGGCGGTGCATCATATTAGCCGGCTCCAGGCACTGCATCCTTAAACCGCAAACCGCGCGTTACGGTCGCTGCTAGCGTTTCGGATTCTCTCCATGGATTATGCCATTACGTTACGTCCTGGGCCCGGTGTACCGTGGTTCCGCCCTTTTCTACCCCCGTCCGCCTTTCGTTTATGGATAACGCCACGGTCGCAGAGCCGTAGCTTACGGCGAAAACCGGTCGACCCTCGTCCCACGTTTACCCTACATCCTCCCCCGTGTCCGGACAAAGTAAATCGTCGCTCACTCCTTACCACCGTGAAACGAAACCAACCCTCTGGCACTGGGAATATGTACTCGTGTCGATTTAAGGCGTGGTGTCCTCTTCCTCGTCATCTTCGACTGTCTCGAATACTAGCGATGATTTGCTAATCGTTTGCGTACTTGAAGATCAAACTTGGAATTCTTCTTTCGTTGTACCGTTTTCTTTATTTTCTTCATTTTATTCTTCTAAAATTATGTATTTTTTATTTTTTCCAAAATGATTCTTTACTTTTTTCTAAATGAGAGATAAATGATGGGTGTGCACAGGTTTTGTGCGTTGTTCTTTTCGAGCAAAGGAGATCGTGGCTCGCTCCTTACCACCGTGAAAATAAACCAACCCTCTGGCACGGGGAATGTACTTGTGATCTACGACTTTTTCGAGTACTTGCAATGATTTTCTAGATACTTACCCCCCCGACAATATATCTAGTTCAAGAGTATTCTCCAAAATCTTGAATTCTTTATATTTCCCAAAACGAGGGATAAATGGCGCATAAATAATCTTTCGCGTAACAAAAGTTATAAACAACATACATACACTTAATAATCACAGAAAAGAAATATCGTGGATTTGAAAAGATTCAAAGGAGAAGCTAAGTCTAACAAGCGTCGCGCATCGAAAATTTGACTTTCTCCTATAACTTTGAGCGAGTGACACCTCAGATCTGCGTATCCCAGAGATCGGATATTTTTCGGCTATCGCAGGCTTCGATCACTGACGTATCGACGTTTATTCATGAAACATCCTGTACGCATATCGCGTGGCGCGCGGCGCTTTATCCGAACAGGCAGGCTTCCTTCCTCGCAACGAAACTGGCCCATCTTTTCTTCCTTCCTTCCTTCCTTCCTTCCTTCCATCCTTCGCCGCCCAATTCGCCCATCGATGGTTTTTATTATCTCGCTTTGTGCGCCGGGGTTATGGCCAATGATTTATCTACCGGCGGCTACGACGTCGCCGGCTCATTGGAATTTGCCGTAATCTCGTTCGACGAGGGCTGCCGGATCGAATAAGCTTCGATGGCGGCCGCTAAATTTCCCCGTTTCCGCCTGCCCCTTTGATTTTCAACATCGAGCTCCGTCGGCATTCAAAATGGGGGCCGCGATTTGGGCGGTCGACGAGGCTGGAGACTCGACACAGGACTTGGGAGGAGTTGATAAACGATTGGGGAAGAAAGGGGAAAATAAGAGAGCGAATGGTTTTTTCTACGAGCGTAAAGAATATATTGACTATTTACTGGAGGAACTGGAGTGCGAAATTTTGGTTAGAAGGGAAGTTTTTAGGATGAAGGCACTCGCGAGTGAGTTACCCAATGTTTTATTTAAAGGTTTTTTAGTCGACTCATGTTTTGTTATTGTTGATATCGAGTGAATCGAAGATCGATATTTATGGAGAATCTCGGATCGTGAGTGTCTGTTCTTCGACTTCAAACAGCACGCGTTAATACGATGCGAATATCCTTCCGTTTATCTTATTATTTCGTACATTAATTCAATTTCTCCTACGCCAAGAAATCCTCACGTCTTTTTCACTTCATTCCCCTTTTCTATCAGTGTTTCGGAGATAAAAAACGAGGATCCACCTACGATCCCCACACTTCGTTCCTCCCTAGAACACTCTCAGCCTGCAGCACAGTATTCGATGCGTTTCATGTTTCTCCAGGATTTCGACGCGGCGCTAACGAGAATACGAGCCCCCGTCGTTCTTTTCCTTCTTAAATTAAATCAACGATGCAAACATCGGCTTTCCCTTCCATCGCGTCACTTCGAGGCAAAGTAAAATCGATTCACGAGAAAGGAATTACTCGTTCGCCACTTTCTCCACGATCATCCTTATCCTACTCTCGAGCTTCCAAGAGAGAGTGAGAGAGGAATGACTTATCCATGGTCGCCAACAGCGTCGTTGCTTACCAGAAACTCGAGGTAATCTCCCTCGAAACGCGGGATCGAATAAGTTTTGGTATCCGTCGAGCGATTCGATTCGTATCCATTGCCCCTGGAAGTTGTATCGGCCGTCAGGAATTGCTGGCGGCGTAGGCGCACGGAAATGCCATCTTGCGGCATAATTTGCGGGCCAGCGGTGGCACCTGGCGCTCTACCAACTTCCTTCCTTAATTATCGAGCGGCCGCGGAATGCCGCAAACGGCTGAAAAATAGAATTTACGCGGCGTGCGGGAGGGGGAGTTGTAAATACCGGCTCGGCTCCGAAGCCAGCTTCCTATATTTCTCAATGTTTCCAACGGGCGGGAGGGGCTATTTGCCTAACCCAGTGTTTCGCGAACTTTCGACATCGGTGCAGCCCTTCTATCATTTTCGTAACGGCGAGTAGCCCTTATGAAAGGAAAAGAAAAAAAAAATTGCATATACTCTAATAGCGATCGAAATGTATTTATATGGGCGCCCGGTTTTATTATATTGTTTTTGGGATTCGTTTGGGAGGAGTGCATGATTTATCATGATCCTCTAATATCGATTTAACGAAGAATGTAGAATGTAGTATTCGCGTTTAATTACCGAGCGACCAGAAATGACTAATGTTTCATACATGATGGATCGAATAGTCGCTCGAATTTCGAGCTCCGTAAGAAATTAAATTATGGCGATTAATTCAGCAATTAATTTTGATTTTGATCTGGTCACTGTAAGAGTCAAGAGACTATGGAATACAGCGTTTGTATATACGATCGATGAATGGTGACGGACTTCTGTTGCTGAAGGATGCCCAGTCGTAGAAGCGCTGGTGAAACACCGAAGGTACGGCAGAAGAGTGGAGATCGTAAGACCAATAAGGTTTGCTAAGCGACGATGCATAGTCAAAGAAGGAAAACGAAGGGGGGAACAGTTTTATAATAGAGAAAGAGAAAGTCTGGTAAGGAGTCTACTAAGAGTATAAGGGTTGGAGAACAGACAGGAGAGTGAAATAGGGTGGGATTACTTTGTAACGAGTAGATCGTATATTAGAGTGGAAGAAAAGGAAAGCAGAAAGCAGAAGTCGTGCCTCTTCCTCGCGCCTTTCATCCATCCTCCCCTCCCGCGGGAGCCTTATAAAATAAATATTATCCGCGGGGATATTTATATCCCGCTACTAGAATCCGCGTGTTTCCTGTCTGTCATGTACAGTCGAAACCTCGTGCATTATGTACACGTGCCTCTCACGCGGAAACTTCGGCAATGTCTACGAAACTTTTTCGGGGCATCGATGGCGGATGCATTTCCTCCCTCGAAGAGCGTTTGTATGTACGTGAGATCGCGGCAGTGACAGAAGTCGAGCACGTCGATGCGGTTATATCAGTGGCGAGGTATGTTGCATCGATCACGGAATATCGAAACTTTTCCAAAGTTTAACCACTATTCCCTTTATGGAATATTCAGCGCCGGCCTGGCGTATCTCCAAAATATCCCATTATACCTGGAGGCGACGAACTGTGCACTTTCGGATAAGAAGTAACGTAAACAGATTTCTTGAATCATTCGTGGCTCCTGTATTCTCTTATTTCTTCCACGTACAACGATCCTACTTTATATGAGTACGTAAGTCCATTTAAAGAAAAAGTGAGATATTACATAATTTACTGTGAATTTAACGTAGACTTTTTATTTATAATTAGTTGGTATTTAGTATCTTAAAAGTAGTAATGCTTCGTTTAATTTAAAATTGATCGATGAAACAAATCGCGTAGTCATCGAATATGGAAGAATGATGAATTAAGAATGAAAGAAGGAGAAACTCCATAGACAGGAGCAAATACGTATATTTTAAACGGAGAATTTCATAATTCCCAGGACGATAAAGTCGATATGCATGTATCATCGATGTTGCTTTCCATAGCTAGAGATCGTAATAAAAATGATGGGAAGCAGCGAAGGTGCTTTAGGCAGGTAGAAACCTCCATTTCGAGGAGAACTGGTGCAGCAGCGTATCACGATGCGTTCGCTTCTAGACACGTTACCAGTGGTACGTCTTGTGCATTATACTGGTGCACAGTATGCAAATTTTACATGGTGAAGTAGAGAAATGAAAGCCGGCAAGGTGATTGCAAAAGCAGAGTAGCTCCTTATATTTCGAGACGCCCGCAAGACGGTGGTGCCACTCTTTTTGGCATTCGACGATGCTTTCTTCGTGTTTGAAATTTGATCGATCTTGGCACTGCCTAGCAATCGACACGAATCGATTTGGAAGTGCACGCTAATCTTTGAATAAACAGAAATAAATCCCGTTACAAGAATCTGCACGTATAAGAAGATACGCTCGGAGCTTCGGCTTTGATATGCATACCTCTTTACATCTCTTGCTGGCACCGCGATATACTAACTAATATGTATAGCAAGCCATAAATTATTGTTTCAAAGGTATCTATTCCGTCTGCTTACCGCAGGTTCAAAGGTATGCACGCATTCCTCTATTTGCATCCACCGCAATAAATTTCTCCCCCAAAGACGGAGCATGAATCTCTCACATTCCGAGGTACCGAATTAAGGATCGTATTGTAAAATACGTGCACGAGTGAAAGAATGCGAACTTTTGTTACAATGTAATCCACGCGCTCTCAGTTGTCACTAGAACTACCAGCCACTTTCTGGGCATATTTAGAACACCATATACATTTTTTAAAAAAAGGGGAGTATAAAAGGAAATTTCAGTAAATCAAAATGGTGATCTAAATACCGCATGGAAATCATGGAGAATCTAAAAAAGTACATCCTTGTAAAGCAGTACGATTTTTTAAAGAAACGACTGACCAGTCGTTTCGACTGGTTTGGTAGTTCTAGTGTTGAATCGATGCTCTCGAGGAATATCGATCGTAGGTAAAACTCGATGCAGATAAAATTCGATACATTCCTAATAAGCATCCCTCGTTGATTCATCCGAGAATTAGAACGTGGCAGATCAGATTTGACGAGATAAATCTCATTCTCTCGAGATGACTTTTCTTGAGAGATTTTTTTAAACGGGGCTCATTTCTTTCCCCGACACAATCGTCCCCGCCTTTTCCCCGGTTTGAATTTACATTTCTCGCAGTCGACACCGCAGGTTGATTACGGCGCCGGGAGTTTATTTAAACATTTCGGCCGCGACCGACCTTTTGGCGGCCTGTCCGAGGTAAGGAAAGAAGAGCGTAAAGTCTGCCGTGCATAATTCAACGAGATCTTCCCCTATGAGGGGGCCAGGCTGGCTGGAGGCTCAGATTTCCACGGTGAAGATCCGGGTTTAAATCCCTCCCCATCACCTTTCGGGCCTTTCCATGCGTTATGTAGACCACGCGCCCCCGGTGATTCGTGGCCCATTTAAAACATCGTGCCCCAGTGCTTCCTTGCTTATTTATCACAATAGCGCGACCACTGGACTAATCAATAAGATAAGCGTGAACCAGGCTCGCTAGTCTTACTCCTGCAAACGTTCTCTGGTTTCGAAGTTTTTGAGATTATACCGTGGAATAACGCGAAAAGAATACGAGCTTTGTACCAGAGATGGAATTAAGCTGATCTAAGGATTCCTGGTTTATTCGAAACACCCTGCCCCAGAGCTTCGTTGCTTATTTATCACAATAGCGCGAGCACTGGGCTGATCGATAACAAGAGTACGAACCACCATCGCTGTCTTTACCGGTGCAAATACACGAGATATTCCATGATTTTCATGCAGTGTTTAGATCATCATTTTGATTCACAGAAATTTCCTCTTACTCTCCCCTTTTTTCTTTAAAGCTGTATATGTTATAAATATGTCCAGAAAGTGGTTCTGGTGTTAAACATCCCAAACCATCGCTTCCAACCTTCACCCCATTCAATCACGCTGATCATCCTTATCCAAAGAGAAATATAAACAGCTAATCCACGTCCATATTACAGAGGCCCAAGGAAGACAACAATCGCGGTCTGTTCTCCTCTCCTTCATCTCCAGCCATCCTTCCATCCTCCCGACAAACGTCTCGATTACCTCCTTTTCTCACCGATCCCTGAATCTCCTCCAGGGACAGACGTCCGTCGATATTATCCGCGATAATCGTTATCGTTATCCCGGAGCGGCCGTCATGATCATCGCCATAATCGATCCGCAAGCTGCTCCTGGAGTCCCACATACCCAGATCGACAAAAGGGGGGCCGACGCATGCTGCTCGCATTAAGCCTAGCGGGCCAACGTGGGGGCGGTGGATAAACACCGCGAGGGGTGGGGGGGGGGTGTCGAATGGATGGCAGGAGGGCAATGCGCCCTGCGTATGCAAGCGCACGCTATCCTATGAAACGCGTCTACAAGGGTGGGGCATGCTGATCTTTAGGATTTTACAAGGTCGTTGCTCTGATTAGGGAGGAGAGGGCTATTCGCGTTGAATTGACCCTTTTGCAAAACGATTTTGCACGCTCGTACAATGGTATTCAGCCTTTTGCACGATAAATTAAAAAAACATTCTTTAAATCAAAAAGCGAATTGAATTAAGAAATTCTTTCGCGAAAGCGTTCCATTGGCACACGGGTGTACTTGTTTTTGCAGAAGGGCGAATTTTATTTGCAATTGCAAAATATTTGCAAATTGTTTTGAGTATCGTTTGGACTGTTGGTGATCTTCATTTTTGTGCTGAGAGAATAATTGTGTAGTGGCGTAGATTATGATAAACGAGAGATTCGTTGCGTAGCTGTGTTTTTTTTATTTTTCCGATGTAAGTAGCGTAGCTTTTCGATAGATTGGAATAGGCTTTAAGAGATGATTGGTACTGGAGTTTAGATGGACGGAGGGGGAAGCGAAGGGAAGGAAAGCGTTCTGGCACAGCGTTTACTTGATTCTGGCAGAGGAAAATAATTATTCGTTATTATACAATACACAGTCGCGCCGGAGCGACCACGAGTGGGCGATATTCGGTAGGTGAAATTTATGAGTATGCAGATTGTAGTTCTAGTAATTCGAAATACGCTTCTGGCGAGCAATGTTGCAAATTCGATCCGTAAATATAAACCCGCGCATTTTGCGATACAAAATTACGACGTTTATCAATTCTGAATGTAAAAAAAACACATTGTTTATTAATCGTTTATCGATCATTATGACCGTTTATTTTATAATTGGCGGTCACAAGTCCGACCGAAACGATCGCCGATAACCAATATATCCCAAAATCGTTCCCATTCAACGCATATTTCTACATCGACTTCTCATCCCCCAACCAACCTACGCCCACGCAAAGTTAAGTATCAAACCTAGTAAGTCGCCAGACAATCGTGAAAATTTCTCGCCAGTGCCGTATCATTAATTTTCACGCTCACGTAATTCGACACGAAAATCTATCCACATACCTCTTATAGCATTCATCCTACACAACCAGCAATATACAATACTTTCATCAATCCAAAAGAACGCGTCCAATAAAAATTCGTAGATCACGATCGGTTCGAAAGGCGAATAAAACGTCTTTCCTTCCAATTCAGTCGCACCTCCACTCTCAGCGAGCGTGTGAGGTAAACGACATCCAATGCACGCAGGCGGAGGCTCCTTTCGGCTCTCTCGCGCGGGGATTAATCACACGCTCCGCACTTCGGGGCTGCCACGTGCTGGCAAAAGGTGGCCGACACGCGTGTCTTGCGTGAAAGGGCAGATCGCCAGAGGAGATCAAGAAGAAAGTCGCGGCAAAGAGCGCTTTGTAGAGCGCGGAAGGTTTTTTCTGGCTCGCCTCTCCCTTTTCTCGGCCCGCCCCGATCTTCCGCCTCATCCGGGGAAATGATTCACCGCCGCCCCTCGCCGATCCATCCTCCGCGGAGGAGGACGTCTCCTCCTCCGCAAAGGTGGCCAAAGACTTGTTTCAAGTTTCCTCGTTTCCTTACTTTCCTCCTCGCCGCCGACTGCTAAGGTCATTTCGACCGTCTCGACCCGCTTCCCAACCCTCGGGAGTAACTGCACAGAGCTTCCAGCGCGGGAGGAGAGAGAGAGTCACGAGAAGGCCCGGAGACTGAACTTTGGATCTCTCGAGTATGACATCGGACCCGCTGTCCACGTTTTACGGAGATTAAAGCCGCGAAGGAGGAAATTCCGAAGGCGAGAAGGGCGGACGAGGCGGATGGAATTTTTCCTCGATCCCTTCGCCCTCTCGGCTCTGTCGTGTGTCGTTACAGTGGCTCGTCGTTTCGAAGGGCGCCACATAGCACGTTGCTTCGTATCCCGTGTCCACTATATATATATATATAAATACCCCCTAAATTTGTATTATTCATACAACGAAGATGCGCATAACGAAGCGCGCGCGTTGATACCGCTCTATCGTGCATCATTCCAGATTCATCGCATGAAAATGAACGAAGTCATTGTAATTAACTCGCGCACAACTCCATTCCACTCTAATTCCATAACGAGGAGCACCTAGCGTTACACCGCTCGGCCAAACATCGAGCACCGCTATACAAAGAGACACGCACTGCCAGAAGAACCCCAAGCACACCCAAGAAATTAAACTCGATCCTCCCAACTCCTCCCAGCAACAATCCTCCCCATAACCACCGAGCACCCGCCCCCCGAGGTAAATCCCGCGGAAATCCCCAAGGCTCCTCCGGCGAAAAAAGGCGTGCTCCAAGGGCAAATAAGTAAGCGCCTAGCATCCGGGAATCCGCGGTTCTACCCCAAAACCCACGTTAAACAGCGAATCCTGGGCTAAACGCGGGTCGATGCCGAAAGTGAGGAACAAACGGGGATTAAAAAGGGGGAAAAAACGAGGAGGAGAGAGAGAGAGAGAGAGAGGGGGGGGGGAGAAGGAGAAGAAAAGAGCTTCCGTAGTCGGCGCGGCGGAGCTTCGCAGGTCCGTGGCCGGAGGACGCTCTTTGGAGGCTGCGCCTCCCCCCTCCCCTCCCCTCCTCCTCCGGCGGCCAAGGGGAGGAGTAGGAGGGGGGCGTCGAGAGGCGCCGCCAGGCGCAGGCGTGCGCCTCGTCGCGGCTCGAATCCCGCCGTATTCCAAAGAGGAACACGCCACTCCGCCCCCGGCACGGCAGCCACGCGTCAGTCTCACCCGACTGACCTCCTGTCCCTCTAGCTCTCTTCCCTCCTCGATTCCTGACCCGCGCACGCCGTCTAACTCGCACGCGGCCGGGGCCCTCCTCTGGCCGAGGATGCCAAAGTGGTGCCAGGCGGGTCGTCGCGGGTGGACGGCCGAGGATAGGGGATAGGAAGTAGCGGCCGGCACGAGGAGATCGGAATGACGGCGCCGGGCGCCGGGATGCTCGAGCGCTGGAGGCGATCGAGGAAGACGGACGACGCCTGCTCGATCGCCGTCGGCCAAGGAACGACATGGTGAAGCGATCCCCGAGGCGCCAGATCCTGGGACGGGAGGGAGCCTGAAGCTGGAGGGACTCGCCGATGGGGAACCGGAGGAGAGGACAGGCCTGATCGCGATAGAAGGAGGGTTTATACTTTGGCTCGAGGATCGGCCAGTGGTTGATCGTGAGGAGAGTGCCGATCGGAGGGTTGAAGAAAGGATGGTGGACGGTGCGGAAGGTTGATTGTGATAAAGGGGGGAAACGGTGATCGGGAGATTTAAAGGAGGGTGCTTGGTGAAGGGTGTGGGCGGCTGGTCGTGGGAGAAGGAAGAGAGAGAGAGAGGGGGATTTTAAAGAGATAGTATATACGGCTGATCGCGCTGGACACGTCGTCTATGAGGAGAAGTTTGGACGAAGTTTGAGGTAATTATCTGGAATTCGAGGAGCGAGGTGTAGTATCCCCTGTTGTATGGAAAAGAAGTGCTATAAAGAGCAGCTGACAGGGATACTCGGTGCGTGTGAAAAGACGCGAGCGGCCACAACATCGATCTCGAGTTGGAGGCGTGTATTTCGAGTATCCAGGGTCAGAACTCTCCGGGTGAAGCGCAAGTGACATCGAATTTCCCGTCGGAATGTCCACGTGAAAAATTGAAGGGGATCGTGACCGCGAGTTTGGAAATAAACCGCGTGTTGGAGGAGCGTACGCAGTTTTCCGGAACGGGGACAAGGTCCGTTGCGAGAGTTGGTCACGGATGAGATTAAGTCCCCCGTGGAAGAACCTGGTGAAAGTGGGGAGAGGGTGGAGAGGAGGACGAGGTCGTGGAAAAACCTCGAGGAAGCTCCTCGTCGATGGGGGATCGTGGTCGAGGAGAAATTCGTTACAAGTCGAGACTCTCCCGTAAGATTTAGCAGTAGAGGAGAATATCGAGAGTGCGATTCGAAAGATCGACCACGTGCTCGTAGACTTGCTCGAGCCGCGATACCATCGGACACTCGGACTCTAGGAACGAAGATTAGGCCTAATTCCGGGCTCTAGATAAAGTTATAGTTCTTCCAACATAGGCACCAAAGGGCATCGTAGTGAAGTTATTTGAATAAATGTATATTTAGAGAATCTAGTGATCGTTATCGTTGTAGTGGAAGTTTATCGTCAGTTCTTCGATTATTGTAAGTGAAAAGTTATCGAACTTTACCCTTGTTCGACGAAGATATCGTTACAGGATTTATAAGAAGAGTAGGACGTACGTATAGAGAATTCTTTAAAGATCCGGTTAACGACCTCGAGCCACGAACCGGTCATCGATCCGCATAACCAGTCGTCGCCGATCCTTAATAACGTTGGCTCCTCCATCGAAGTCCATCCCATCGATCGACCGGTGCTTCCAGGTATCAATCCACCTAAAACCACCAGTGCGCGTGTTTCAAAACCGCCCTACGAAGCGAATCGGCCATCGAACCTCCGGTGGAAAGCGACGGCGACCCTTCAGAGCTATCTCCTCGAATGATCGATCGAGTTTAAGGGGGATAAATCGTGGAAGAGAGCGAGAATCGAGGGAGGCGGCGGACGAGGAAGCGCGCGGAAGTTATCGATCGAGCCACGCGGGCCGACATGTCGCGCGCGAAACGTGCTTCTCAAGAGTCACCAGCAGACGTTCGTAATAGGATAGCAAGGGGAATCGGCTCGAGAAGCGGACAGGTAGCCTCGCGGATCGAGTAGATCGTCCAGGGACCTAGGTCCTGCCATGCGCTCCTTCGAGGGCCAGCTCCCGCGGGCTAGGAAGGAGTACTGAGCTGCAGCCTGAACGAGGGACTCGCGGCCTGGGCCCGAGGATGATCGTGCGGTTGGGCACGTAATCGTAGCTCGATTCGTAACCAAATGGGCGAGCCGAAACCCGCCTCGTCTCCGCAGCCCAACGGCGGAGTGAAGCAGAAACCGACGAGCCTGAACCTAGCGCCGGGTCCTGGTTTCTATCGGAATGTCAACGGACGCCTGAATGATCGTCATCTACAGCACGTCACCGCTGTCGCCGGCGGTGGTCGCGCCGCACGCGCCGGCAAATCCGCCTCGCCAGGCCCTCCAGTCAACAACCTCGAGCCTGGTGCCCCGGGCGCCGTCCAGCTACCAGCATTACCAGCAGTATCATCACTATCAGCACTACCTCCAGCGTGGGCGCTGTCTGCAGAACTTGAAAATCTCCTGGAACCCCCGCCACCACCGGCCCCAGCAGCCTCGAGCTCGCCCCGATCAGGCGGCGAGCTCCAGCACGACGAGCTTCGATCCTCCCCGATCAACCAGCTGCCCTCCCGCAGCCCGAGTCACAATGGTCACGGATTCCCCCTCTACACCCCACCAGCCCCGATACCAGCATCCGGCGCAAGTAAAGTTCGCTCTACTCCCAACGGTCTACCCCAACCAGCAGCACCGAGGCGTCCTCATAGTATTGCCGCTCCACCATACCATGCCCCAGGTGTCCACCTTGGCCAGCAGCCCGGTAGGGCCTCCATACCAGCGGCAGGAGCACCACAGGCAGGCCCGTGGCCTCCAAATGGCCCACCACCACCAAGCACCACCGCAGCCTGTGTACCATCACTGGTACAGCGGCGCGCCCACTCCGTCGCCGGTACTCCAGTATCTGTGTCACCCGGCGTCAATGGCCTCGAGCAGGAGCCACGCACCTGCCCACCACCCGCCGGCACCCTGGTACCCGCGACTCGCAGCGCTGTACCACCCCAGTCCCTTTGGAACGGTCAGCCCCTACCAAGGAGGCCACACAGCATCGCCTCGACACCCGTTACAGCCGCACCACCTCCACCAACATCAGCAGCCTGTCTACCCTCGAGGCCAGCCGGCGAGCCTCTTCAGTGGGGCGCCTCCGGCATGGTGCTGCACCAGCCCGTACCTCGCAGGCCGTACGCCGCGACCCTGCCACATCCCCAGCCACCCACGCCCACGTCACAAGGGCCCGCCCTGAGCATCCTGGCGAACCCGGGCGGCTCCAACACCTGGACAGCCGGCGCAGGCCTCAGGCAGAGGCCCCACAGCATCGCCTCCACGCCTCAGGGGCCAGCTTCGCCTTCCGACTCGGGATACAGGTCGCTCCCCTCCGCCGCCAGCGACTATCAGATCCTGAAGTCGCCATCGAGGTCGCAGGCCAAGCAGCAGTGCCAGAGCGCGACGCGAAGGCTGTCCCTGCCCTCGGCTCAGACCCTGCTCAGGGCCACCGCGCCCAGGCCCAGTCCCACCTTCCACGGGCTGCCCTTCAGGCCCTTCACCTGCGGCGTCTCGCCCAATGGCAATCCCATCTTCCTGGGCTGCACGCACCTGCACACCGGCGGCAGCAGCAGGGCCTCCACCCCCGCCACGAGCCCCGCCACGCCGCTCACGACCTCCCAGGCGATCCAGCAGCTCCTCGCCCAGCCGAGGAACGGATTCAAGATCGTCGACGACAAGGTCTCGCTCTTTATTGAGATCCTCGACACGCAGGAGAGGTTCGCCAAGGTCAGTGCCAGCGACGACCCTCTTGCATGGTTGTGTTTAGAGTGGCCGCGGTTATGATTTCCGAAGGGCTCGATTTCGAGCAGCCTCGACGAAGGGGGAGGGTGCTGAGAGATGGTACTCGAGTATGATGCTGGATTTACCATCGTGTTTATGTTAAAGGGTGTATATTCTGGGGGGAGGAGGAGGAGGAGGTGACTTATGGGGAGCTCCTTGGATCTAATCGTCGATCTCTAGCGTGTAGAGTCTGATGGGTTACTGAGAAGATTATGATTATGGATAAAGTGTGGCCATTTTTGATCTCTTCACATCCCTCGGAGGCTCCGTGGGAGTATCGTTTACAAGGCAGAGTATTATTTAGAGCAGCTACACTTAGGGTCTGTAATCCGCGAGGTTCCTCCGAGCGAGGCTATGGACGATTTCCTCTGAGTATAAATGGGATTTATTGGCGATGTCGAAAATAAGCGCGGGGAATAAAAAGATCGTGGGATAAACGTATAACAGCAACGCGCCTCGAAGCATCCATCGCGAGCTTTCGATTCCATCCCACGATTATCGACAGCATCCCCCAAATCTTACGTTCGCACCGCACCCAGAGAATCATCATCTCGGAATCTTCCATCCCTTTATTGCAAAGATTCCAACCCTCTCCAATCCTCCTATCCTCCATCTTCCTCGATCGATCTCCCTCCTCCCTCAAATATCAGCCAACGAGGCAGTGCCGTATTTCGTTTGCGCTAACGAGGCGCCGCTGGACGAAGAGAAGCCAGCCTCGAATAACCGCGAAACAAGGGGGATCCGACATATTTCCCGGCCGCTGCTTTATCGAATTCGAGAACGATTTGGCGGCTGAGCCGGTCTGCGCGCCTTAAATCGATAATGCGCCGGCTGGCTATGAGGAAGGATCTTCCGGCGGGTTTCGACGGAGCAAGAGAGAGAGAGAGAGAGAGAGAGGGAGAGAGAGTCATACATAAATTCGGCTCTTGAAAAATAAATGTGACGCGAGGCGTACCTCGCGCTTTCGCCCCTTTTTGCCGATCGATCCAGGGAACCTGAGTGCAGCCGTTGGCGGGCAGGTGGTAAGGCCGCAACTTCTCGCGCGGCGGTAACTTTATGATTTGGCGGCGCCATCTTGCAATATTATTTATATGCAAACGCATAAAGGGTGGCAATGGAGGTTGTGAGGGAGGGGGGGGGGCGATATATCGGGAGCACCAGATCCGATTTACCGCGCTACTTCCGGTCCCGACGTATGCGCTCGCGCGTGCATCCTGCATAATGCATGAGGAATCGTAACGCTAAAGCGAAAAAGTGCGCTCCTTCCGGATACGGCCGCTGGTAGAAATTAAACGTAACCCCGGCCTGGATGCGGTCATAATGCCGTGCTATGCTGGATGGTGGGAAGGGAGGGGAAAAAATGGCCGGCGATCCTGCCTCTGTCGTTGCCATCTTTTGATCCATTAACGTGGCCCCTCGTTATTTTGAAAAAAAAAAAAAGAAAAAGAAAGAAAAAGGAGGAATTCGGCATGCCTTAATGATGTTGCGCAGGAAGGTTGTAATTTGTGTGTATCTCGCAGTGGATGGATAACGAGTGGATGCTGCGTCTCTTTCTGTAATTCGTTGGATGCGCGTGGTTCGCGATGGAGCTGCCCTTTGCGGCTGTAGGCGCAGCGTGCGGGTAGTCGAAGAGAATGCTCTCTTGATGCGCGCGGAATGGTGAGGAATAAACGAGCTGGTGGAAGGTCCTCTTTCTCTCGCGGCCGATCGATCGAGTGGCCTCGCGCATTCGAAGATCCTTCCTTATCCCCTACTTTGCTGGCCGCTTTGGGATGTTGGATAAATATCTTTAACCCTCGGCACTCGAGGACTCCGGAGCGGTGCTTTTTAAAATTGGTCTTCGAACTCAGATAATTTTCAGTTCACGATGCAAGGAGAAATCGTAGGG
Source organism: Ampulex compressa (assembly GCA_038496175.1). Taxonomy (NCBI): domain Eukaryota; kingdom Metazoa; phylum Arthropoda; class Insecta; order Hymenoptera; family Ampulicidae; genus Ampulex; species Ampulex compressa. The sequence continues at coordinate 39,091 of JBCFXI010001798.1, forward strand.
ACAAGGTACGATGAATACAAGGACAAAGATGAACGGTACATATGTGAATATGATCTCTCCACTGAAATCTCTTCGAGTCGCTGGTAATACGAATGGGAAAAAAAACCTCGAGTGCAAGGAGTTAATTGTATCCACGATTAAAGGCTAATGGTTTGATCGCCCGGCACGATGTTGGATGAGCTAATATTTGTTGGGTCAACGATATCAGCCCTATTATTATGGGCGCTTGAACCATTAAGAGCCGTGAATGTTGCTCGAGGCGGTCGGGAGCTTCGAATCAAAATTGCGATTAAGGGACGATAATTGGAAGGACGTATGTGTGATTCGTTGAACTTGAAAGGCGAGACAAAAAGATCCTCGCGACGCTTCTCTGTGTGTTCTTTAAGATTATCGGAGATATTTCCGAGCCACCGTCCGCGACTCGACTCGATAAATGAATTGCTTTCACGGCGGGGCTTGTACCGAAATAAAAAACATTTCTCGTTATGTATCTCACTTTTCTCCCTCCAAACGCTTTTCAAAAGACATTTTACGGGGCGGTTGTTTAAGAAAGCCAGTCGTTCGTACAGGTGTGTGTGTGTGTACACGCTCGTATACAGCCATACGTGGATATATATA
>JBCFXI010001799.1:0-18676 GCA_038496175.1 Ampulex compressa
TATATATATGAAATATAAATTTTATCAGTAATCTAACATCGGGCGGATAATAATAACAATAACGTAAACATATTACGGCTCAAAAATATCGACGTGGTCGACTAAAATTCAAGCTCCACGAGACCGGATGGAGAATTTAAATAATACAAAGTATACGAATAGCTGCTATATTACACCAAGAATTCTTCTGAATTTCACTACTAATCGATACTTATATATACTAATAATCGATACTTCGTGATATCGTCAAGAATACCAAAGCATGCGTGTACGCTCAATACACTTTATCGACAATCCTTCAATCTCCGTAAAAGTGGATAACACTTTCTTTCACGCAAAAAGAATTAACGAATTCACGCGAAGGATCAATCGATCGTACTCTGTCTCGTATTCACGTTAACATCCAACTTCCAAAAATCCCCCCAGGAATACTTTCGTATCCTACGACTGAGACGCGTCCTTCACTAATGGGGGAAAAAAAAAGGAGCTCGCGGGTTTTCAGGAGATTCGCGAGGAAGGATGCGCGCGGACAAAGGAGGCGCGTAAAGACTGACGATAAACTTTAAAACCCCCAGCCCCCGGACACTTACAAATCACCGAAGGACTCCTATCACGAGGATCGACCACACGGCGCTGACTTTAACGACTTCGAGCCGGGATCCCCCTACGTGCCCGACAGACCCTCGAAGCCGATCGTATTTTCCGGGCACCTCGATCGGCCGCCCTTCAGCGAGGACGCCTACGAGCACGATCACGATTATCACCACGAATTGATCTACGACCACGTGCCGGAGTACCACGATCATCATCGCGATCAGACCGAGATGCCCGAGATGAACGATCAGAGATTGGACAAGAGGCCCTACTCCTATTACTTCATAGGCAAGAAACTCTGGTACGTCCCCCTGTACTTCAGCATCTACTTCATCATCTACATAGCGGCGCTGGTGCTGAAGAGCGTGGCCAGGCACAAGATCAATCTGCCCGCTCAGCTGGCGGAGCTCGCGGGCCATTCCCGTGGGAACGATCGGGATGGAGGCTGGTGGGACCTCGCGGGGAGGGTCCTCGAGGGGGTCGAGAGTTTCGCGGAAAAGTTTGCGCAGAAAACGCGATGAAGGGGGACAAAGATGGTTGGCTTTTCTGAGGGTGTTGGACGAGGGTCGATGGAATGATATTGGGTTGACGAGTGAGTGTTGGGTGTACTACTTTGTTTCCGCCGGTTTTCTTTCCCTTGAAGTTATAAAATGTTAAAGATATTAATGTTAAATGAATAATTTCAAATATTTATTTAATATGAATAAGTATATTTAAAAAACGAGATAACGTACATTAAAACAAAGAAAACGATTTAATGTAAATAAATATATTTAAATATATCAAAAAATATTAACAATAATGATATTAAAAAAATAACTTCAAACGAAAAACCGAGGCTTTATCGTAGAAATGCGGTTATGCGTTTATGATTCGAAGTATTGTTCGGCAATACCCACGGCGGAAGCAAAGTTGTATATTTAATAATTGCGAATTTGACCGTAGGATGATTTTGGTTAAATTTTGGGATATATTTGTGCGTTCAAAATGTCATAACCACGATGTTGTTTTCACACTTCATACTTCGATTCAGACTTGGTAAAAAGATGGTGACGTTCCGTTGCGCAGCTCTTATTCGCGGTTGGTTGGAAAGTAAAGTCACAAATACGCGATTGCCAACTTGCCAACCCAATCGATTCGGTTCGTACTGCGTTCGATTTCTAGCTTAATCGTATGCGTTGCGAATCTATTATTCGACTTGTTCGAAGAAACGATCGTTTAGATTCTTACCATTGTTTATTAAACGAAGTCAATATTCAAATTTCTCAAAGGATTTCATCGCGAGCATCGATAAGAAAATCGAAGATTTCTTTTCCAGGAAGTTTCTTCGCCAATATCATTTAGTCACGTTGCGTCGCTAAGAAATGTACAGTACTGTATATAAACATCTTTACACTACATTTCCATTCTGGATATTTGCTTTCTTATTTTATTTAATATTACTCGCTGTTACGTTACATCGTCAAAAATATTTCTCTGTAATAGATATAAGTATAAGAAGTTTCTTTATAAGTTCCAAAGCGTAACAGCACGATTCAGCTCGCACAAACCGAATGTATTACCCTGTAAATATCACAATACTCAGTGTACATACTCAAACGAGGAGCGATACGAAAAAGAACCTTGTGATTTTCTACCCCTATAATCCTCTGCTAGAAGTAACAACGAGGAATGAAGCGTATCCTGCCGTGCTTCGACCCGCCACTTATGCCCCGCTAATACCCGGGTATTTAAGGCCTAGCAAGTAGTTTAAAAAATCGCTACGACTCAGTAAAGCGCTTAAGACAGCGGAAGAAAATAATGGGAAATCTCTTTAGCCTCGGCAAAGTCCTCACATTGTAGACACTTGCGAGTCTTCGATTTATCCAATGAAGGATTCGACTTCCAAGCAGTGAGTATTTAAGATTAACACCTGGGAGAAATACGAATCCAAAGCTTTCCAAATCTTGCATAATGGAGAATTAGATAGGAGAATATATAATCTCTATATACATTCTCCTAAATTGGATATGGAGAATAGATATATCTTACATCCACTCGCATATGGTTTCTAAACTTCTAAACACCATAGCAGCAGGCTTTCCAAGATCGATCTTATAATTATCGAAACCTTAAAGCTAGCAAACGATTCACGGCGCTTTTTAGCGCTCAGTTCTTTTAGATCCAGCCTTTCGTATCGTTCACTCGCAAGTACGGCTAAGCGTCGACATTGCCAGAAGAGGCGCGTGTAAAACCTCCCCGTAAGGAGCGCGTATTTGGCAATATCCGCTTCTTACAGTCGTACCGAGTAGGTGCGGTGCAACTTTTTGGACGTATAACGAGCCTGGAATTTGTCAGTATCGGCGGAATTATAAGAATTACCGAAAGCCTCGGAAGAATTCCGGCCGCGTCGCAGATTCCAGAGGACCAATTACGATACGCCGACTTTCCTTCATCACCGACTTCTTTCGCGGATCCTTGAATTTGAAGACGTGCGCCGAACCTTAAATATTATTTCCTATATTCAGGTGCGCCACGCGTGTGCTTCGCTTCATACACGCAGCGCTCTTTTATAACGCGCTGCTCCGAAGACAGGAAATCCATGTAACGGGCAAGGAATTAATCGTCTCGCAAGATCATTGCCTGTGTACGCCTAAATGTATAAGATTAAATAAAAAATAATAAATGATAATGATTGAAAATTAATAACATAAGATTTAAAGTTAATAATAACTTCCTATGTTCGATTAATGAAATTGTGGTTAAAGGATCGTTCTTTATTAATCAAATGACAAGTTGTGACGTATGTCGATCGATTTAAAATCGACACGCATTATAACTCTTTATTTAGTTAACATCCTAAGTTTGTTTCAATAAAATATAATCTACTTCTATGTATTGATTTAATTAATATTGAATGGTATTAATTTTTGATGATTGTCAATCCTTGAATTATGCTGAGAAATTGTATACTTGTTAAGAGTACTGACCTATTTTATTTTAGAGGTACGATTAAGCGACGAAGTTGTAATTAAATGTGTGCTTGAAACAACGATGGTGGGGACTATAGAAAATAGTCATGATCGATAAATAGTTATTATGGGGCAAAGCGCGTTAGGAATCGATGATAAAAAAAAATGGACCGAAGAGGATCGACCGCAGTGGCAAATCCCGCTTGCACTGGAGAATGCAGCACGCCCCTTTCTAACTGGATCTGCACCGCCCAAAAAATCAAATCCAATTATCGCCGATTTAGACCGACCTTTCAACGGGACTTGTCTGGAAACACGCTAATCGTCTAGCATAATATCTCAGAAGTCAAACCGACGGTACTTCACCTTTACCTACATACTTAAGTGGATGATCGGTCATTAAACGTTCTTACCAATGAACCGTGAACAATCTCGAGGAAACCGAGGCGCTTCGATAATGCACCTTTGTCCATTTTTGCAAAACTAGAATTCGAGGATCACGAATAAAGAGAATTACTGGAAAGTTATTTGGAATTACAATAGAATATTGCTAAATATTAGTAAGGTTCATTACAAATGGGATTGGAAAAGCGAAAGATTATATAGATATGCTGCCACATCACGAATAAAGAGAATTACCGGAAAGTTATTGGGAATTACAATAGAATACTACTATATATTAGTAAGGTTCATTACAAATGGGATTGGAACAGCGAACCATTATATAGATATGCTGCCAAGTAAGGAATACAGATTCCAAAATCACTTGTAAGATGAAGTCCTCTAAACGCAAATATGCAAGTTGGGATGAATCGTAACGACTACTAGAGCTTCTTAACAAACCAACTGCAAAGCAAAGACTCTATTACATAGTAAAAATGTGGCACAGAGTCATTATCCATGATATAAGTCAAAAGCGATCTTTTGATCTTTCAAAAATCCAAAGACCACTAAGAATACAATGATACATAAATCAATGTATATAGAAAACACGATTCGCAAGCGACATTTTGATCTTTCAAAAATCCAAAGACCACTAAGAATACAATGATACATAAATCAATGTATATAGAAAACACGATTCACAAGCGACATTTTGATCTTTCAAAAATCCAAAGACCACTAAAAATACAATGATACATAAATCAATGTATATATAAAAAAAACACGATTCACGGTACTAATTGAAATATTTATTCTTATCGCTCTCATCGTCCCCGAAACACTTTACTTTTAGACACTTAGTGATAATTTCCCCCCATTGCCCGAGCATTGGTCTATCAGAGAAGAGAGCAAACTTCGCAATTCGCCGATTCACGAAGAAGACGAAGGTTTTCCTAGTCAACCAGGACGACTGGACACATAAGATCCGTAACAATTAGTGCAGTTAGCGCCGTACTCCGGATTTACTTAACGTTCCCGGTGTTACAGTTAACGGCCGCGCGTACGTAACGAACGGTCCTGGGAATCGTTCAGTTCCTCGTCGGGTTTTATAACCGAAGGTTCGTAGAATTCGTTCCTTTGCGGCGATTCGATGGAAGCAGGGGGAGTCGATGATTAGCGCGGCACGAGGAGACGAGATGAGGCTTGAAATCTGATGCCACGCCGACGAATGCATGGAACGAAATCCGAGACGCGTGCCACTGGTGCAGGTACACTCTGAGGGCTTCCAGAAGATCGTAGAGAACGCGAAAAATGAGTGAGTGCAATGACCTTATTGGGGAGCCTCCAAGGTAGACTCGATGGAGGTCCTTGTGTTAAATGTAGAGATTTAAAGGGCGGTTCGTTACTTTATATTTAAATGTTTAAGGGATATTCGGGGTTACGAGTGTTCCTTAGGGAATAGTTCGATTGGTGATGGATGTATTTTTATAAAGGATATTATTAAAGGATTTTTGAATAAGTAATAATAATGGTATTTTGACACAAGGTATGGTGAATGTCGAGCAGCTTTTCGCACAGTTTAGATACTTGTCCATCTGGTCTTTTGAAGTTAGAGATTTAGTCGACGAAAATCGACATTCGTGTATGGAAATTAAATATTTTTCACCAAGATTCTGTGGTTCGATAAATAAATTAAGGAAATAATAAATTAATTTATTTATGATGTTCGCGGAAAATTATTAAGAAATAAAGTCGTAAGAAACCAAGTAAAAAATAATAATAATAATAATTGTCACATCACAGATTGTTATAATTTTTTAAAAGGCCTTTTTTTTTGAAAAAGGGATCAGTGGTGTACGCATTTTGCAGGTAGACGAGAAATAAGATTAACCTCCTCCTTCGTACTCCTGATCGTTTGGCTTTGCCACGTAAAGGCGGAAGAATTCAAAATCGACGGGATGGAATCATCGAAGATCGACGATGCTGAGGCGACGGAAAGTACTATGGTTGCGACGACTATGCAGACTTACAGGTAAGTGAATATCAAACCTCCACGGCCATCGATCAATTTTACTAAACGATCGAAGAACTAAAAGTTAAGAAAATGCTGTAGACCGTACTTTCAATTACGTTTTTATTAAAAACGTTTTTTTTATTAAAAACTACTCACGATTGCGCGTTATATTCGTCCAATATTATCGCCTAATATCACCAAATAATCTCGAGAAAAGCAACTGCACTTTGATCACCATAAAGCAGACTGATATTACAGATGATACATTTGATAAAACTATTCCAAATTTTTACCAGAAGGTCGTGAGAAGTTTTAGAAAATGTATATAATTTATCGAAATTAAAGCAAAATGCATGCCTTGGCGAGACTTTCGATCGTCGATGAAGGATCAGCGAGGCCGAATAACAGAGAAGAGACATTATAATTCAGGAGGTGTTCTTTTTGCTCGATCAGGAGACCGCGATATTATCGGCGCGGTTACCACGAAATGCAAGACGATGCGCATTATCAGGACGAAGATGATCACGATCACGATCACGATCACGATCACGATATGCGGGAAGACGATCAACAGAATATGAAGGCGATGGCTCAGGGAAAGACCGATTATTGGGGCGGTTACTACGACTTCCTCATAAACGAAGGGAGCTACAAGTTTTGGGCCGTCTTTCAAGTAAGTGCGCCATTTTTGAGACTGGCTACGCGAGGGAAAGATAAGCGACGCGAATTAGTAACGCTCGTTGGCTCCTCGCTTTGCATCCTTCATGCGTTTAAAGCTGCTTGAAATCTTTGCCTAAGATTAGAGATATTCTCGATCTCGGTGCATCTCGAGCATAACTGTGATCTTTATTATGGATGATCGTTAAACGTGTATTTTAAGCGCAATGAGACGACAAGAATAAATAAAATACAGATCTACGAATATCGAGGTGTTTTTTTTTATTATCAATTTCAAACAATTAATTTCAATATTTCATTTAAATAAAAAATATCACATTATTTTAACATCGTTCCATAAAATAAGACATAACGGATAAATAGAATATCGCGGATAAATTATAAATTAAACAAACGCTGAATAAAAAATTTAGAGTTAAATTCACCCATAGAATCTTAAATTTAACCATAGAAAAATTCACCACAGAAAGACATGTATCATAACTTTAGAAATTCTTCTTGCTCTTCTACTTAAACATCACCTCCATTCGACGATACATCGCAATTATAATACAACTTCACAGCTGCTAAATCCAAAGAAAAATCCTTTAAAGAAGTTCAACAAAACTATCGAGCAGTTTCCAGTAGCAACTTCGCTTGGAAAGCATTTCGACTTTGCCGCGTATGTAATCGCAGTGTGATCGATAATAATTATTCCGACAGCTTGCCACGGCCGCCCTGCTGATCTACAGCGGTTTCGCGGCCCTCTATTATGCCAAGGTTAATCCGCCCACGTCCGACGACGATTTCGATGACATATTTCGAAGGAGAAGGAAGCGCCACTCGTCGCCCATTTCCGGGGAAATGCCGTTTTCCGGCCTCGACTGCGTCACGTTTCAAAGGATACTCGACGCCGTTGCCAGGGAGATGCACTGACCAGATTCGCGAGCCGCCAACTAAAGCTTTCCTTCGTGCCGGTCAAAAGCTTCCTTCCGCCATCAGTGCGCGTGAAAAATGGGGAGAAAGAGGGTCGAGGAACGATCAGAACGTTTGAAGTGAACGATCCTCGATGTGAAATGCTCGTCGATTAAGTGGGGTTGAAAAAATCGGAACGTTGTATGTAAATAGTCGACGCGTAAAGCGAAGTGAAGTTACGAACGATTGTAAGCTTATTACGTCAGCTCTTATTTTCTAGTTGGACATTAACGTGGACCTCTCAGTGTATCGTTAACCTATAGATAATACGAATGATTTACGATAATAAAATGAACTTTCCTCTCTTCTTGTTCGTGCGCACGTTATTCTTCTCTGAATCGTGTTGGCAAGGACAAGGAGAGGATTTGATAGGTACCTTTAGTCTTTGGCAAAATGATCGAAATCCAAGCCTTTCCTTCGATTCTCCAATCGTATCGTGGAAATTATTATTATTATCAATGAGATGTCAATTTCTCGCTGAATCGAGTTAACTTGTCCTTATATCATCCAGGATTTAAATTCTCAGCACTAGATCCGCTAGACTAACCAAAGTGAAATCATCAACTGATATTTCCCATGATTTCCTTGCAATATATGGATCAATACATTAACCTATCGACATCTTTCATCTTTTACTTTAAGAATATATTTAGTGCACTCAAACATGTCCACATAATGGCTAGTAAGTTCAGTGTTACGCGTTAAATCGTAATTACGCCATTAAAGCGACATAGGAAGATCACGATGATCGGCGGCCGCTCGTAAAGATTCGCGCAAAAATTCTCAGAAATATATTTCAGAAATGCCGCGCTATGCTCGCCTCGATCGTGGGACAGAGACGCGAATAGTCGCGGATCCATGATGAAAAAATGGATCGTCCCGAGCGGTGGCCGATACGAGAGAAACGGCCCCCGGGCAACGATCCGAGTGTCACGGGCCGGCTCTCGATGCCGACGAGGATTTCGTGGTAGCAGCCGCTAAATGTATGCGCGGAGGGATCAAAACGTAATAAAAATCTCCCGAAAAAATGTCGACCGATAAATCAAGCGCGCTGGCGCACCGCGCCGCACGGATTCGCTCGTGTGCGCGCCTCCCGTGTGCACGTTCATGCGCATGCGCGCGATGTGTACGCATGGCGCGCGACTGTGTGGAGGATCGTAAGGACCGAGGCTTGTCCGCCCGTCTGCGTTTTATACGTAAGCCCGTACGTGCGCGCGATATGCCAGGCCGAAGCTCAGAGGCAAATTTTCTTGTCGAACCGCGCAACGTAACGAGGAAGGCCCTCGAGGCCCTTTTGAGAAGGACAGGAGCGTATCTACGAGAAGACGAGCTCACTGCTGGATCGAGGGTGTGCAATATCCCGGTGACGGGTCTACAGCTCCCCGTTGGTACGTCCTGTGGCAATGACTGCTCGTTTTCTGGACAGGAAATTATACTTGGAATAAAGTAAATTAATGTATACACGTGGAAAGGAACGAGTAACTGGAAATTAATGAGTTGTCTTGAAGTAAAGGTGGATTAAGCATATAGCTGCTGCACCGACGACTGTCGTTCTTTTGAATCACGTAGTACGTTGGTCAGGACGAATCGAATATGACGGATAGGGAGTCGAAGGGTTGTGAACTTGAGGCGCTTGGGATCCTCGAATAATCGTAGAGAGACGAAGTACAGTTATTCCAGTAATACTGTCTGCACGTAAGCGGATATTTTTTTGTCCGAGTATCTCTCTTATTTCGCATATCTTTTCCTATCTTCCAATCTGAACCTTAAAGCCAGCAACCATAAAGCATTCTTACAAAAACAGAAACAAGTATGCAACGTAATATTCCTCCATGATCACCTACTAATCCACCTTAATGTTCACATAAAATCATCCAAAAAGACCTTTCATAAATAACATCCCAAAAAGTCATCCTCAATCCAATCCAAGCGAACCGAACGAGACCCTCCACAAGGATCAACCGCTAATCCACCTTAACGTTCACATAAAATCATCCAAAAAGACCTTTCATAAATAACATCCCAAAAAGTCATCCTCAAAGTTCCTCCCGATCCAAGCAAACCCAACGAGAGCCGCGTGAAGGAGCCGAGGAACTTTTCCACGATGCCCAGGAACAGCAGGAGGAGCAGAGGAGGAGGAGTACGGCCCTGCAAAAATCACCCACAGCGCCTTAGCAATGCATTCCGCCACGTAGTCAGCTGCAAGGAGTACCCCGTGAGCAAAAGTACGACGATCTTATGCGCCCGGGCGCATCCTGGGTAGAGGACAACGAGCCCAAGGGCGGCGAGAAGAGAGAGGAAGGCTGGAGGGAGGGGGGTGAGGCTTTTTTTAAATTTTTCGAATAAATCTCCGACGATGAAGGGAAACGACGGCGGGCAGCATAAAAACTGTTATTTACAGCGCGGTGCATCAACGTCGATCGGTAATTCTCGCGTTCCCCGTACCGATGCCCGTCCAAATTTACTCGACATTCTAACGCGCTCCGAGCACCGCCGGAAAAGGGGGCGCGGTATCGGCTAGAGTGGTTTTTATACGAAAACCACGGGCCCCTGCCTCGACTCATGTGAGTGTGGAGTATGCGCAATTTATTGGAAACTGGCACAAGTCGATTTTTGCAAGCTTGAATTAGCGCTAATCTTGGTGCGATATTGATTGGAAAAGCTTGGGTGTCTTGATGTATAGACGAATGGACTTCTGTCGTTTCTAATGATCTTAAATTGAGTGTATATATAACTTAATAGTATATATCACGCCAAGTATAAATTACGAATTTTTCCGATGACATTAAATTAAGTGTTATATTTTTCTGATGATATTAAATTAAGTGTATATATAACTTAATAATATATATCATACCAAGTATAAATCATGAATTTTTCCGACCAACCGAGCAACGATGCGAATTCATACTACACCTCACTTGGTTTGTAGAATTACTTTAGACACGTCATTAATCACTCCGATCCATAGGCACGTTTTACAAAGGTCATAAATAAAAGATCATTCCCATCGACGAGAACATCGCTTAAGATATTAAATTAGTCAAAGTTCAATCGACATCGCGGAATGAGCTCTAGGAATTAAATTTCCAACTAAAAAAAACCCGTTACTCTCCTCGATTCATTCCGCGGTATAAAAGCGAAGCACCCTCGCAGCCGGTCGACGAGCTCCTCGAGGAAATTACACCGTCCCACCGTTTCGGGGGCGCTAAATCATCTCGAGGAAGGCGAACCGCGTCGCGCCGTGGATCTCCGTCCGAGGGACATAAAAGAAGCCCGTGCACGGTCACGGAGCACGCGGTGGGACTCTCGTCAGTCGCGGGAGAAGAAGCGATTTTAAAAATTTAAGATAAATCTCCGGCGCAGGACGGAGGGAGGAGACTTCAGTCCTGGGGGTCCGAAATCGAGGCCCGCGGATAAAAACCGTAATTTATGGCGCAATGTTCGCCGACGATCGATAATTCTCACGTGGCTCTGCCTGAGTCTCTCTCTCTCTCTCTCTCTCTCTTTTCTTCCGCTCCTTACGTCCTTCACCGCCGCCCTTCTCGTCCTTTGTGCTTCGCGATAATAATAATGGTAATAGTAATGGTAGTAATAATGTTAATGGTAATGATAATAAGGACGTTGTGGATGATAGTGAAAAATGCAGGGGTGGCAGAGACTTATGAAGACTTTGTCCGGAGCGGATGCGAGTAAGGTGGAAGAATGTGCGGGTCGAAAAAGGCTGATGGGGAATATCTATCGTGGGGCTTTATCTCGAGGCGCGTTTAACAGGAGCGCGGTGGCTAAGATAACGTATCTTACGACATACGTCGGTGCAACGTAACTGCGTGAAGTGGATTCGAAGATTTTATAAAGGTAAAATAGGTAAAATATATCCCGAATTGGTTTATTGCACGAAGGAGATGGATTCTTTGTACTGTGCGAGGATCTTACTGGAGATTCATGTAAGCTCGAGACTGGCATCAACATTTTGTATAATGCACAGTATGGCTCTTCCGATTTCCATATTTGTCTCGTATAATAAACGAGTATAATAGGCATAATCGATACGTCGCGTGTCTAAAGATCCAAATAACCAAAAATACTGCTAGAAATTACTCGAAAAGTTGCAACGGAGATCTTCAAATTCAAATTCTGTCAGCGTTTAATTTTTAGTATCGCAACAAAATAAATTTTCCCTTGCAGAGTACATCCAATACTTTTCTCTTTTTCATTAGAATCGATCACGATCACGTTCATCGCGATAGTACAAGTGCGACCATCGATAACAGGTTTAGAGACGAGTACATCGATTATCGTATCCTTATCAACGAAAAACCGATGCTCGCCACGTGGTTACGGAGCATCGCAAAAGTAAATCGACTTTACATACAAAATCACCTTTCTTCGAAACCGCGATCCACGCTGCAAGAAGAGATCTCTGTCAACGTCGCGTATATCGGGCTGTATGATTTATCGGCGGCTCGATATGCCGAACGACTTTTTGGGTACTATCCAAGGGGACCTCAAGACCACCATGATTTGTGCGGCCTTCTCCTGATCGTAATGCGGGATCCGCGATTAATTTTTTTCCCCTCCCCCTCGCCAGAATTTCTTCGATGGAAATAACGCGGCGGTTCGCATAGCCGCACAAAGTGACTCCTGGGAGATTAAAAGGGAAATTAAAATTCGCGTGTATGATAACACGATACGTTCCAAAAACATCGTCTCGACGAAGCTCATTTTATCACAAATCCCATAAGCATAACCCTTTGAACTATTACAAATCGATCCTTGCCAAATAAGAATCAATATTAGACAAGTTTCACGAGCAAATTCACCACAATAAGAGACATAAGTATAATACAAATATTGGTACAATTTTCGATATTAACGATGCGAGCATATCTACAAACATAGATATTATAGCTTCTTACTCAATCTGTCTTTATAAAAAATTTAAAAAAATCTATATTATCCTATATATTTATTCAGCACATCTACATCGTTATCAATATATAAATTACGATCCGAGTAGAAATTCTTATCGAACATTTCTCCTTAGTTACTATAAAGGCTATTTGAATCCAAACTTTCTGCTTGAGCGGGACACCCTGTATAAACATTGCCACCCGGACAGCCTCGATAAATACGAACATCACGGTATCACTGGCGTGCAAACGAGCACTTTCGATATCAGAATGCGGCCGCAAAAGGCGAAGCGCTATAAGCGGAACGTGGATTGCGCCGCTCCAGATCGCGGATCGAAGGGCTGCGGAAGGGGGATGCGGCTAAATAACAGCGAAATACCAGAACCGGCTGACAGAGCGGCGTGGGGCTGAGGGAGGGTAGGAGGGGGGGGGGGGCGAAAGTGGCCTGGCATTATGACGGGAAAAAGGGCAGAAATGCCACGCGGAATTCAGCCGACGCGTTCCTACGTACTGAAAGTCTGGGCGCTTAGAAGTTGGTAAATAAACGAGAAACCGCTGTCTTCGTGCGCTACGAACGAGACTACGAGCAATAAAAGTGCGCGACTATAGAGGGAAGGAAGGTGAGAAAATTCCAGGTGGCGGAACGAGAATTTCTGGATGCAAGGGTCTTAGAGCGGGGGTGTCTTTGATGTGGAGAGTGGAGAGGACGGACACGGATTTTGCTTGTTCAAACTCGTTACATCGTGATTGAATATTGTATGAGGTTATGTATGAATCGTACTGCGAAGACATATTTTATATTGATCCGGGTAAAAATGATGAAATGAAAATAGTGACATGAAAGAGCCACGTATAAGAAGATGGACACTCTGTATGGCTGTAGAAGCAATAAAATGCAAAGACCAAAGAACGTATACAAAAAACTGCACATTCCAAAACAGAAGGAAAAAAATCTAAAAACCACAAATATCTCGAATTCCATCTAACCTCCTAGCACGAACTGGACATAATGCATAGTAAACGAATATTCCAGTATATCGCTCCTAATCTATTCCATAATGATCCTGGCAAAAACAGTCGCACGAAAGAGTCGCGTATAAGAAGACGGACATTCCATATGGCCGCAGAAGCAATAAAATGCAAAGACCAAAGTATATCTCCCATACGTGTACAAAAAACTGTACATTCCGAAAGAGAATAGAAAAAATCTAAAAAGCACAAATATCTGAAATTCCATCTAATCTCGCAGCACGAACTGGACATAATGCATAACGAATGAATATTCCAGTACATCGCTTCTAATCTATTCTACAACGATCCTGGCAAAAACAATGGCACGTAAGACTCACGTATAAGAAGACGGACACTCCATATAGCTGCAGAAACAATAAAATGCAAAGACCAAAGTATAGGGTGGGCCATCTACTGGTTTGTTTCTCTTAAATCTGTGATTTAATCTAAAATCTTTCTCCAAATCGTTCTGCTTTTTCACTCTTAAATCGAATACTCCAACCTTTACGATAAAAAAAATGTTGTTTTAAATATCGATGTAGACTCATTTTACAGCGTTTTTAAACACAAACTTTTAAAACGTTTTAAAAACGAATCGCCCATCCTTTATATCTCCCATACGTATAGAAAAAACTGTACATTCCGAAAGAGAATAGAAAAAATCTAAAAAGCACAAATATCTGAAATTCCATCTAAGCTCGCAGCACGAACTGCACATAATGAATAGTAAATGAATATTCCAGTACATCTCTCCTAATCCATTCTATAACGATCCTGGCAAAAACAATGGCACGGGGGAGTCGCGTATAAGAAGATGGACATTCCATATGGCCGCAGAAGCAATAAAATGCAAAGACCAAAGTATATCTCCCATACGTGTACAAAAAACTGTACATTCCAAAAGAGAATAGAAAAAATCTAAAAAGCACAAATATCTGAAATTCCATCTAATCTCGCAGCACGAACTGCACATAATGCATCATGAATGAATATTCCAGTACATCGCTTCTAATCCATTCTATAACGATCCTGGCAAAAACAATGGCACGGGGGAGTCGCGTATAGGAAGATGGACATTCCATATGGCCGCAGAAGCAATAAAATGCAAAGACCAAAGTATATCTCCCATACGTGTACAAAAAACTGTACATTCCAAAAGCGAATAGAAAAAATCTAAAAAGCACAAATACCTGAAATTCCATCTAAGCTCGCAGCACGAACTGCACATGATGAATAGTAAATGAATATTCCAGTACATCTCTCCTAATCCATTCTACAACGATCCTGGCAAAAACAATGGCACGGGAGAGTCGCGTATAGGAAGATGGACATTCCATATGGCCGCAGAAGCAATAAAATGCAAAGACCAAAGTATATCTCCCATACGTGTACAAAAAACTGTGCATTCCAAAAGCGAATAGAAAAAATCTAAAAAGCACGAATATCTGAAATTCCATCTAAGCTCGCAGCACGAACTGCACATAATGCATCATGAATGAATATTCCAGTACATCTCTTCTAATCCATTCTATAACGATCCTGGCAAAAACAATGGCACGAGGGAGCCGCGTATAGGAAGATGGACGATCCATATGGCAGTACGAAGGATGAGATACCGCGAGCAAGGAGAAGAGCTTTTTGTCGCACTCCTGGGGATCCTGGGCACGTTGCACGGCCCTCTCCTCGGCGAGGATCCCTTCCGATCTTCGAAGGCGGTACCCCACGAGGATTCAACGAAGTAATTACGGGCTCGATATATCGTACTCGTTATCGAGGGGCCTCTTAGGATATAACAATAATTATTTCTTAACGACGACGCGCGCCTATCGTCCCGCGACTCGAATCGCCCGCCGGACCTTCGTTTCTGCGTTCCTTCGTTCCTCCGCGGCCGGCTACTTGCCCCTTTGACATAAACGTAAATAACGCGCAACGATGGAAGGAACCTTATACGCGGCTCAATTTATAACCCGAACGTTGGCCGGCCCGAGCGCGAGTCGGCGAGGAGGGAAAGAAATCCTCCTTCTGGCGGCTGGAAGCGAGATTCAGAAACTCGCTCGCCCGATCCTTGGACACTAGGAAAAACTGTGCCGGTACCGAGTCACGGCCGATGGAGCGCGTGGAAAAATTTACAGGGCAACCAAGGAGATCGCACTAGTGTCTCGTGCGCTAAGAATATGGATACATTTCGTTTCGAATTTGAGTGATCGAGCTTTGAAGGGTGTTCCGTTGGGTGTACAATTTTGGTCCCATCGTGGCCAACGATGGGCAACACTTCGAATCATAAATGTGTACTTGGTTTTTTAGGATAGTCTTGAATTTTAGAGAGAATGTATGCGGAAGCAAAGTTGTACGGCTAATAATTTAAGAGGAAGAAAATAAAAGTCCATTGGCGAGGCACCGTGATCTTAGAGATTCGCGAATCAAGTATTCGTTAACGAATGAGTCGTTTTTTTACAGTGATGTAACTTCAATTCACGTAAATATAAATAAGATAAATATCGCATATCACATTAATCACATCAATATCACGTCACGTAAATCACATAAATATAAAAAGAACACTTTTACGTGTACCTAAACCTATTATGAACTCTATTTTCCTAAGTTAGCCTCGTACCATATGAAAAAAAGAAATGGCTCGAGCGCCTTTATGACTCGATACCAATTCCTCATTTCTCGACAAACCGTTCGACGAGCATTCTTAGAATACAAAGAAATCTTCAATAATCCACGAATAAACGTGAAAATGAAATCGTCTATCTGCAAAGGATCGGAGGCTTCGAGGCACCTTCTATTCTCGTTCGACGGCCGCGGGAGAGGAATCCTTAGTGTCGCTTCGACGAACTAATTATGTTTTAATCGTTCTTATTAGGGCCGCCAAAGGGCGCGTATTAACTCGGGACCTTTTTGCGGATGCCGATCCACGAAGATGCGTATCAACGCCCAGGCTCGTGGCCCCTGCAACGTTTTTTGCGGCATTACACGAGGGAATTTCTGAAACGCGGGGCGCGATCGCGATGTCCGCCCGATAATTCCGGATTTGCTCAATTTAACGGTCCCCATCCTTGAGAATTTGGGGATCGGAGATCGTCACGGTGGCTTTTTCCACGGAGATTTATCCGCTTAAATAAAAGGGTTGATGATACACGTCGATGAACATACGTCATTAAGCGTTTTATTTGATTAACGGGAAACGATCGTTTGCCCACGATTTTATTTATCGAAACTTGCCTAGAATAGGAATTCTTGGCGATTTGAAGCAATCGCGTGACCAGCTATTGTTGGTTAAAGAGTGTTTTTCAGGTTACTTGAAAGTGAAAAAACTCCATATAAAATAAAGAGATATAACGTGATTTTTGGAAGGTAATATAACAATCGTAGTAATCATACAGCTATATTCAATTTAAAACTCGATTACTCTAAACGAAAATTTATGTCGTGTATATTATTTTCCTGTATCTAATAAACAAATAACATTGCATAACCCTGTCGAGTTTACAGTTTACTCCATCATCGAGTATTAAAACTACGATTTCATTTCAATACCGATGAAACAAAGATTCTCTTTGCGCTTCTCCATTATTCCTCCACATACTTGCATATCATAACCACGTATTATTAAACACACACATTGGCATCTTAGTAAAATCGTAAAAATGCGACTCATCGCCAATTTTTTTTAACACAACTAGAAGTCACTAGGGTCAACACTACTCCTACCAGCCATTTTCCAGACATACTTACATATACCAAGTACATCCTTAAACAAAAAGGGGAAGAAGGAAAAATGCCAATGGACGAATTTATCGATCCATACGCTGCGAGAAAATCATGTGAAAAATCTCAGAAACGAGCGCGTCTCAAAGTTCCACGGTCTTTCAAGCAAACCATTTGACCTCTCGCGGCAGGAACGGTGTTAAACACCTAAAGCAGAGGCACCGAATGCAGATGAGCCCGGCTAATACGTGCCTCGAGTTCGTCTAATAGACCCACGGCTCTTTAATTTCACGGCGAGCTTAGCACGCGTTGCTGGTTCGCGCGTAAAGCAAAACCTCAGGGAAGCGGCGATTACCGGCGGCGGTTGAGGAGGCAGAAAAAAAAAAGGATGGGTAAATTAAATAGCTCCTATAATGTGAAACCGCACGGCACGGCGGTCGTACGTGCGTGAAAGATGCTATCCTGGAGGTTCCTCGAGGGGGGCTACTTCCTGGCATTTAACGCGCTGCCGTCGGATTTTTAAGTGGACAGATCTATCTCTGCGCTGAGCTGATTTTTCGCGCCACCGTGTTCGCCCTGAGACAATCGAAACCTACGAGCTGTTCACACACATTATACAGTTATCGGGACAAAACAGCATTACGCTGAAGGCGCGATGAAAATATGGGTAACTCTCACGGACGATGGCTTGTCTCACATCGTCGGACATTAGCGGTTTTCTTTTTGGATCATCGCCTCGCGTATAGGACTAAAGATCGAATATTTTTTTAAGGAAAGTTGCAGGTGACGGAATTATTTATCTTTCTTTTTTCAAATTCATTTTTTGGCACCGACTGCCAAGGTCATTTGGCCCAGGACCTACCGTTTAAGGTGGGTTCCAAAACCACAAGAGCTACGGTATACATATCGCATAGAAAAACCAGAGGTGATCAACGTTATTATTGATCGAACTGTTCAAAAAATGAAAGTTGGATATTCCTGATTTCTCACAAAAATTACTTTGATTCGTGTGAACTGTGTTGCAAAATTCCTTAATCTATGGAATTGCGTTTTCAGAGAATCTCAGTCGTTTCTTTGAAAAGCGTAAATAATTGCGTCTGTTTGGTTTTCCTGTCTGTCTCTCTCTTTCCGCTGATGTTTGCAGTAATCTTCATATGAGAGAATAGTAATCCGTACTCTTAATATTAAAAGCATCGTTGCTCGCTATTTGCGTATCGTGTTATTCTACTGTCATTTATGTAAAATATATATTAAGTATCAGAAAGAAATATATTTTATCCTATTGAAGCTTAAAAATGCTGTACAGAGATCTGATCTAAGAATTAATACATTCCTATATACTCTATGAAGCGTTATAAAGGACGTGCTGGTTAAAAATGTTTCTCGCGTGACGTAATTGGACGGTAAGAGAGTTAAATTATATTCTTTCGTAACGTCATGGTAAATCGAGGGATCGTAGC
>JBCFXI010001799.1:18773-39617 GCA_038496175.1 Ampulex compressa
CTCTATGAAGCGTTATAAAGGACGTGCTGGTTAAAAATGTTTCTCGCGTGACGTAATTGGACGGTAAGAGAGTTAAATTATATTCTTTCGTAACGTCATGGTAAATCGAGGGATCGTAGCCGTGAGCTTCCACGAGCGGGGAGCTCTTTTTTCCTCGCTGATTTCAATTAAAGCGGCCGTACATCGAAATTAAATATCGTCTTTCGATGTAAAATATCGCGCCCCCCGAAGTGAAATACGACAGAGCGCGAGGTAAGCGCTACTCTTCCTCGTACTGCTCTCGAATTAGCGCGATAACTTATGGCCACCAATTGTCTTCCTTGCATTATGATGCTTCGCGTTACTCATTGCCAAATATCGCATCGACGATCGACTCTGCAATGATCGAGAATTCAAATTAATTTCTTCTTGTGCGCGACTGCGAGAAAAATGTTCAATAGTACAGGGACAACGGTTTTGTTAGAAATGATTTATCTTGCGAAGGAGTATTATAAATACATGAGTTTCGAATAATTATTTATAAGTTTTCAATGTACGATACTTTTCGAAACGATCTCCAACGCGAAGGAATGTTTTCCTGTTTCGTGTTTTACAGAAGTATACTCTTGTACTTTCCTTTTCTCAGGGTATAATACGATGTGAGAATTGAGAATTGTGTTCAAAAGATTCACTGCCACTATCACTGTCGAAGTTTATAACATTTTTTACATTCATTTTTGCGCCCGATATATTAAAAATCGAGTATAAAAGGCAGTGATATGTCATTGGAGATGTTAATTGCTCCATTGCCGATGCTTGACTAACGAGGCGATCATGCCCGCATTTCACAGAGAGCAAGTTTCGACGGGTTCCCTCTTGTCACCTTCCACGTGACGTACGGTCGCAGCGACAAAGTACTATTGTTATTGGCTGAGTGCAAAAGTTCATGCGGAGTTTCTCATAACTCCGTCTATTGAAACTCCGCACGAATTTTTGCACTGACCTAATACTCGAGAGGTGGACTTACGACCAATAAAGGTTAATATCGATACTTGTTCGGATTGAATAGACAAATAGACAAATTTAGGCTTGCGAAGCTCGATCGAACGATCGTCCAATTCAACAATGTTACTTCGCGCACAAGAAGATTCAACAATGTTATTTCGTGCACAAGAGGATCTATAAGAATTCGCGCAAAAGTGGACAAATTCGAGGGGCGACGGGGAACAATCCGCGAACAAGGAGGCTAATTGTGGCGCAATGCCTCGCACCGATGGCCCTTCGGCCGTGTGGGAACGCGAGTCGCGGATCGGTCACCGTACCCCCGGGTTCTCAAGCGTCGCTTTGTTTTACCAGGAGCTACCACCATAGACTTGGCTATTTACCACGGTGTCAACCTGCCCAACCGGCTGAACGTACCACAACGACCGACATTAAGGACCGTGGCTGTCCTGGAATGTATTGAGAGCGTGGCGCGGAACGTCCCCTCTCGCAGAAAAGTGCTCGACATTGTTTTTGGCGGGGCTTCGTCGACCTGTGGGAAAAAGATTTAACACCGAGCTACTAAATTGGTTACCTTCTGTCCACGATATTAGGGGTATTAAAAAGTAGTGTCGTTTTTTTTATTTTTATGTGGTATCTCTATGCCCTCTCTCCGCACTTTCTTGATTTTTTTAAGATCCTCTGGAACACTAGACCACGAGTATCGGAGATTCTTCGCGATTTTTCTCAATGGATAAAGTTGGATCGCTTTTCTTTTTAGCGATCAGTATGTCATCGTTCGTTTTTCTAGGTCTTCCACTTCCAGGGCTATTTTAGGAATAAAAATTTCCCGATCGAAATTTTTTGAACCACCTTTGACACTTGGGAACGTGCAAATAATCGCCGAGTACAGCACAAATGTTTTAAGTGTCGGTTGTCGCGGTTTCTTTTTTCGACAAATGTTAGTATATCAAATTTCGAATAAATCCGTCGTAAGTCGGTGCGCAAAATTCTAATTTTGCAAATATCATTACACTTCCTTATAGCATGGGACACGAAGGATCCAGCATATTTCTGAAGAATCATTGGATATCATTGGAAACTATCCGTCGAATACCCAATCCCCCCATCGATTCCAGTGGTGGCTCCGCGTTTTAAATAAATAACGCGGTCAAAGAGCGATTAATATCATTGCGCCTACCGTGCATCCGCGGCTACCTTCGGGCACGGATCCTCGTTCCGGCAACGATTACACGGGCGTCGCAGTTGCAATTGCAATCGAGCCGGCCCGCCGGCGAAAGCGCGGATTTATTACGTATTAATTACTCCGTCGTAGGTAAAATATCGAGGTGCCCTCGGGTGGCACCGCTTAACGCACTCGCTTCGGGACCACCGACCATTTCCAATATTCAGAACGATCGGGGTTTTCCTCCCAAAAAAAAAGAAAAAATTCAAAACGCGAATACTCTCCATTAATCTAAACGAGTAATTCACTTAGTTTGTATTAGCAATTTATAGAGTGGGCTATGCACGGATGTGTTTTTAAATTATAGGATATGGCGACACTGTTGTGACCGATTTGCTTGAAATTCGAACAGCTGGTCGGCCCTTTCATTCTTAAATCGGAGACTCCAACCTTCATAATAAAAAAAAATATTGTTTTAAATATCGATGTAGACTCGTTTTATATCGTTTTCACAAACAAACTTTTAAATGGCCCTATGTAAAAAAAAAGAAAACGATCGTTCAAATCGTACGAAAAATAAAACGTTCAATAAAAAGATGATCCGAGAAACATTATTTTCTCATGGCAGACGTTCACAAAGTAGAAACAGAAACCCAGATCTCGAGGTGAGGCACGAGTCGCGAGGAAATGGTGGAAAAAATGGTTCATTTTCTCGGGCCCGTTAGGCTGAGCTTCCTAAGGAATCCGGGGGAATCGAGGGAGGAGCCGAGGCTGGGGCATGATTCACATTAATTACCCTTGGGCTCCATCCATTTTCGACCAATTAGGTCGCGCAGACGCGTCCGGCGGTGTCCACCGTGAGAATTTCACGGGCGGGAAATCCGCTACCGTTATCGCGGCAACAATGGCAACGGTGATCCGCGGTATTAAGGGTGCGGATAATGAGTGGCATTACGGCCTCCTGAGTTTTATGCAAACGATAGGATTATGTGCGAGTTAAGCGGCGAGCCGCGGAGGGGATTTAGTAACGAGCGCATCGAGCACGGTGACCCACTGCGCGGATTCCCCGGGAACACGATTTTTTTCAGCGATAGCCAACGATCGTGCGAAGCAAGGAGAAATGGAAAATGGCGAGGATCTTGGAAGTGAAAATAATTGCGCGCAAAAGATAGTCGATTATAAGCGTAAAGGTGTTTGTATCGACTTACAAAGGGGAATTTTTGGGATAATAATAAAGGATCGTGCAAGGGATAGTGAGACAATATTCTGTCTGTAATAGTCGTAAGGATTTATACTGGATAGGAGGAAGCCTTCGTAGAATAATTGGAAAATGTTTGCTCGCTAAAAATAGCTTTGTAATGGCAGTCGTAAGGAGTTGCGATAAAAAAATGTTTGTGTCGCTTGTGAGGGATTGGACATGAATGGCGGAAATTAGGGGATCGTGCAGGACAGGCACTGAAATTGAAAATATTCGCACGCGAAATATCCGCGATTGCGCTCACGATGACGCCTGTAACGAGTTGTCCCGAGGTCTTTTTCGACTAATGAGAAATGGACATGCGAAGTATGGCGAGGGGAGAAAAACGCGTAAAATCGAGGATGGAATTGAAAATATTCGCAGGAAGAACACACGACCACTTTTTTTTATTCCTTTAAGTTAGATTGTTATGAATTAAATAGCGATTATGAACTATTGAGATAAAATTCCAGCATTGTAATCTGAAGTTGATATCATAGTTCTATAACAGGGAGAAACTAATAAAAAGTATTTAACATCGTTTGTTTTTTCACAATGTAACTAATAAAAATAATTTTTAATTTCACGAACTTATACACATCTAAGACTTTCTACATCTTTAAAAAATTCACGTGCTTCACATTATTACAACATAATTTATTGTGATGCACAGCAATAACTTTTTATTCACTTTATAAAGTAGGATGCGAAAATTTGAGTATAAGATATGTATATTGACGACAAAGTCACGCAAAACCATGCGTTGAAATCTCCAGACTAACGTCTTCGAAGATGAAACGGCATTCAAGTCTCCGATGAGAGGAGCAAATCTTCCAGCAACTTCTTTACCAAATGCATGTATTTACATTGTACATCAGGTTTTTTTTATTTTGAGATAAGCAATACTTATATGGCACGGCATATTTCTACAAATTGCATTGGCATTCATCGCCGTGATAATAATGCACGAACGACACCGTCTTCCAAGATAAAACCCATCGTCGAACCACCTTCGTAATTGAATTCACTGGAAATGAGCATGTGTCCGATATTATCTCAAATGCAATACAGCATTATCGAACTATCTGCACGTCAGACATAACATTAGTCACAGATAACTCCTACCAAAGTCCAATTTTAATATCGCGTACATCGAGGACAAACTCGCAAGAATCGTGGAAATCATAATCGAGAAACCATCATAACCTGAAACTTAAAAAATTGAAAAATACCCGTATTCACAACATTTACTATACCACTATAAAAAAAACGCATCGTAATAAAATCCTTCTATTCTCCCAGCGTAAACTCATCGCAACGAAACCGACAAAGATTCCAAAATCTTCCTGCAGTATCTTCCAACCTTCAACACTTCGTCTTTCACACTCTCTATACACCACAATATCCACTACATTACTACAAAAAGACACTATAATCAAGTATATACTTCAATCAAATTTCCAAAGCGCACTTTACCAAATAAACCGTGTTTCCATAAACCATTGCAAATCCAATGCTAAAATCGAAAATAAATTCAACCTCAATCTTAGCTCGACATCAAACTCAAACTCTCATCATCCCAATATACAACCAACAAGACACACAACCAATAAAAAAAAAAAGAAAGAACAAAAAAAACTCAAATCTCAACTTCAGCTCGCCAAAGCGCAACTTATCGAACAAAGCTACTCTGGTAAAAAAATCCAGGATCTTCCCACGGGGTAAGGTAAGAAGCCAAAAAGCACGAGAAGCGCGGGAGTACGTTCCAGAACTCTAGAAAGAGAGAGGGGAAGGGGAAGGAGGAGCGGCAAAGCGCGTCGGTTAGGCGGACGGAGAGGATGAAGATGAAGAACGGCGGTGCGTGAAGATATCTCCGGCTGTCAGTCGGTGGTCAACCGTCCCGGAGGAAGGACGTTGTGCCGCGTGCATTGGAGGCCTCTGCCAATTCCCGAGACCATCCTCCACATCCTCGCCAAAGCGTGCATCTCCAAAAAAGCCAAACTACCGAAGAAAACGCTCATCCATCCATCGAAAAAAAAAAAAAAGAACACCTCCATCGATCGCTGCGCCATTAAAACCACCATCGATACTCCTTGAAACTCCCCATATCGCAGAGTTGAGAGGAAGGACCGTGGGAAATTCGTGAATTCGCCCTCAGAAGAAGAGGGAAAGAGACAGAAAATTGGAGATCGTTAAGAGGCTAGTAAATCGTGCATCGTCGCTGGACAATCGGCTGCCGTGGAAATACGATCGATCCTCTTAAAAGGCGCACAGAGAGCGGAGGAAAGATGTCGATCGGCTCGTTGGGAAACGCGTAGCTCGGGAAGGAGGAGCAAAAGGGGAGCAGTTATGCGCCTGGGTGTATCGAGGTGCCTGGACCTGCTTAACGGGACTCTCCTGGACATTGAAAAATCGGTGACCTTGGTTGGCAGGACGCGGATGTACACTGGCACCACGTGCCTCGTCGTCGCGTGAGACCACCGATAGAGCAGTGTTCTCTGAAAATTTCGCGGGATCGTGGAAGAAAAAAAAAGAGGGCCGCGATCCACGTCGCGATAGACCATAGGTTCGCGAATGTGCTTCGATTCCGTGTCGATGATCGCATCGAGGAGATGCGAGGCTCTTAGAGTTGCTCGAGGGGACTAGAATTAGCGAGGAAGACTCTCGAAGGGGGCAAGCCAGTCTTGGAAGTCGTGCAGAGATGGCTTCTATGTGCGGCAGCGGCAAAAGCCATCCGGCTATGAGCGCCAGCAGTTACTACAGGCCGGGTGCTTATCCCTATCAGGTGAGTGCACGCCGCTAAGCGGTCACAATGGTGCTTCGAAGGCTTAACTTTGGACGCGTCCTGATCATCGCTGGTGGACGCTGTCGGGAGAGTGGCGAGAAGTACCGCAAGAAATATCCGCGGTCCACTTACCCGATGGCCCTTCCGCGCCTCGTTATATTCTCCTACACTTGCGTTTATCGGATTCAATTTGCGATGTATTGCGTATAATGCTTCGAAAGTGCAGGTACTCGAATGTTCGAGTAAAGTTCGCGATGTATTCTCGATAAATATTCTTGGACAAAAGGCGCGTAGGAAAGACGCGGAGGAAGTAGCATCGAGGATGCTATGGATAATTCCTGTTGCTTAACCCTTTGAGGCACAGGATTTCGGATCGAAAATAGACCCGCGTTGCACGGGAATTTTGTCGGGTTTTGAATGAAACAAAATTGGCATATTTTTTATTAATAAAGGTATAACATCGTGTAAAAACATAACAAAATAGTAATGGTTAATAGTTGCAGGAATACATTTGTAATATTGTTCGGAGATATTGCCAACCGCTTAACTGAAATAAGACGAAATATAAACGTATGCACGTGCAGCTACTGCCAGGATTTCGAGGTGGGACTAAAGATGTCCCACCATGCCGTGAAGTACATCGAGAAGGTGGGACACTTTCGATCCCACCCTGCCCTAAAGAGTTAAACGATTCTAGAAGCGTGATTCTAAGGAGTCTTGGGATCGATCATTTCTTTAGAGCGAGCTATCAATGCCACGTGTCGGTCTATGCGTTCCCAGCACTGGCCGCGGTCTCTTTAACGAAGGATGTAAAACACAAATAAGCGAGGGTCGTTTCGATTTGCCTCGGCGCGGCGTCGACTCTGGAAGCGGGAAACGTGATCGAGTGGACCGAAGGAAAACCCGTTTTACGCGAGGCGCATGAATAATACCGAGAAACATATCCTTATGAATTATTTATCGTGAGAAACGCGCTGGGATTTGTTTAACTCATCGGTCAGATACGAGCGTGGAATTGGAGCGTCCTTAGAGCTTTAACCGTTTCAATGGCGATGGACGTAATCCTGCACCTCTCGTGTGATGTCAAAAACGCGTCACGCGGATGAAATAATACTTTTCCTGGAACAATACATTTCGCGCAATGTACCTCGTTTAAGTACATTATCATACATCACTGCTTTTATTACCTTTTGAAGGAATTAAAATGGGTATCTCGTATTTTTAACTCCGTATTTTTAACGCGCGTAAAAGAGAACTTTTTCGACCTTTGCCTAAAGTGTCTATGTTTAAACTACTTTGCGAGAGATTCTTTTTCACGATGCACCACTTGCTCCGTATTGTTTATAGCCATCCTGGATTGTGCAATGCGGTACAGTCTATAAATTATCGCGATTATTCGACACGGACGATGAGTTGCTCACCGACTAATGTCGCGCATAAATAAGGACGCGACCGAAGGACGTGCTGGCATTGAAATTTTCAATGATCGTCTCGGCGAGATGCGCCGCGCCGAATGACCATCGCTGATTGGCGCTTAAACCGCGAGGATGTAATCGCGCGCAGAGGCATAATCGTTTCTTATTTTTTAACGAACGCAAATTAGGTACAACGACGATGCGTTGGCTCGCGCTCGATGGCTCGCGCGAGCGGAAATACTATTTTCCATTGATTCTCGACATCGACTGCCGAGCTCGTTTCCTCCGGGATTTACTGTTCGAAGTGGCTTCCAAACCGCCAGAGCTACGGTATCGCATGAAAAATTGTTTAGAGGTAATGGACGATATCTGAAGGCGCATCTACCGCGTGGAAATCTGAGCCTCCATTCAATACACCGCTGTAATCCTACATGTGGGAATTCATCGCTCTTAACGCGCGTATTTAAAACGATTTCGGGACACATTTCGTACGCCAAGGGTGGGCCATTTAAAAGTTTGTTTTTAAAAACGCTATAAAATGAGTCTACGAAACAAAATTTCTTTTTATCGCGAAGGTTGGAATCTCCGATTTAAGAATGAAAAGACTGTTCAAATTTCAAGCAAATCGGTCACACCAGTGTTGCCATTTCCTATAATTTAAAAACAAACCTGTAGATGGCCCACCATATATACTCGGAAAAGTGCTTCCGTTCGTCGTGAAATGTTCCTCGAGGATCGAAAATAATATAATGAGTAAATATAATAAGTAAAAAATATAATGAGTAAAACAAAAATAGCGGAAAATAATATAATAAGTAAATAAAATAAGTAAAACAAAAATAGCATAAAATAATACAATAAGTAAATATAATAAGTAAAACAAAAATAGCATAAAATAATACAATAAGTGAATATAATAAGTAAAAAGTACAATAAGTAAAACAAAGAAACCTCGACGAAATCAGGCGTGAACCGTACCATTCGCGTGTGTCGGCCCGACATACATTTGGCCGCAATGAGATCGCCGGACCGGTTGACACCGAGAGTGACGAATAACGGGAAAGAAAAACATCGTAGCGCCCACCTTATGCGGGACTCGTTAAAATTTCCCCCGTTTCCACGGCGATCCTCGCCGGTTCTTATCGAAGCCGGCGCGCCTCCCTCTCTACTAAGGCCGCATTCCATCGCGGCGGCCCGAGCGACGAAAAACAGGCGTGTAATTAACACGCTCGAGAATGGAATAGACGATGAGCAGCATATGTACTTATCGAAGTATGCATAGGCCGATGGTAAAGGCTGAACGATGATAATGAAAAAGCAGGGAGTGTCCGTCGAATCCGTTAAGACGCGTGTAAAATAAATTAGAGGCCTTTAACATCGCGCTTCCTGGTGAAAATCGTCGAAGAAGTGCGTCACTTTTATATTCCCTTTTGGCGATTGAAATGCGAGGGAGAAAAAGTCTGGTAATTCCTGGGATAATCGATCTTCTCGAAGGATCTATAGCGATGAACTCGAGGGAAGTAAGAATTAATGTTAACTGCCTATCGAGGTGGATACAAAGTGTTGAACATAAAATATGGGTATAAAGAAGAGAAGGGGCTATTTGTCGTTGGAAATATCGAAACATTGAAGAAGGGATATTCTCCGTTTTTCCACGGAAAGGTACAGAAACAGGAATACGAGTTCTTAAACCTTCCAAACACTAATTTACGACTCCGAAGCGCTAACGCGAGGGAAACCTCTGCCACGAGGGAGACTCCGAAACATTGGGAATACGATAATCGTCCAGATAAGCAGAGGAAGAGGCAAGCAGAACATTTTTCCGAGGGCAAGTACAATGCTTAACAATGCTTAACGAGGGAAAATTATATTTCGAAATTACATTATAAATCGCGAGCAAGACATACGGATAAAGAGTGTAATTGGAGTGAAACCGAGGAAAAACGGGAAATACCGTAGGAATATAAAATCCATGCTTATCTCTCGTGAAAGAAAACCCGCATGGAACTGTAACACACATACACACCGGAAGTGTGCAAAAAATTATTCTTCATAAACGATCGCGACTAACGTATCATTTCCATATCAAAGAAAATCAACTAATAAAATGAGTAAATCAAAACATATAAATCAACTGCACTCCTACGTGTCCAAACTAATCCTGAGGATAAAGAAAAATATTGGCAGGAAATAAATTCGATCCGACAACGTTTCCAAGGCGAAACCAGGCGTGTAAATACTCCTGCGAAAACATCCGGAATTTCATTCTCTATTCTAGTATCGATAATTAGCCGCTGACAAGCCGCGAGAGAAGCCGTAAAACCGCAGCTTTGCGGTTCATGGTAATGCGCGCCTTGTTAGACATTTCGCGGCTGATCATTGCGAGGGATCGATAGCGGGAAACACGATGTCGGGCCGTGCTCGACACGCGACCGCGAGGGGTCAACGTTAGGACCAGAGGCGCAATTAAATACGTCGCCGGCCGAGGCATAAAACAATGGGAAGCGGACAGACCACACGTAAGAGTCGCGCTGGCATCGAGAAAACCTTGGCCTTGTCTTGCATGAAAGCGTTACATAAGTTCGCCTCGCTCCGCATCGCGTGAAGATGATGATCCTTTCCTTTCCCCTCCTTCCTTTCCCAAAGTCTTCCTGTCTCCTTCTCCCTCCCACCCTGTCCTACTCTCTGTCCTTCTCGCTCCCCCCCCACCACTCGCGCACTGCGACGCCCCCCTCTCTCGCTCATTCGCTCTGCCTTCCTCTTTGTTCCTCCCTCTGTCCTCCTCTATCCCTCGGTCTGTTCCTTCATCTTCTCTCTCTCTCTCTCTCTCTCTCTTTCGCAGCGATGGTCTATCGAACCCTTCGTCACGTGAGCATACATCCCGGCTCAAAAGTCTCGGGACGTCGGCTGGAATTTCGTGAGGAATTTTGACGAATCTACGCGATGATCTCTTAAAGATTTTAGTTCGATCGGAAGGACGGATTGTATTTATAGATGTGGTATTTTATGCGATATTGGAGATTGGAAATGTAGTTGGAATTATCTGATATTATGGGATATTGATGTTGATTGTGGATTTTAAATCGATCCGGACTATAATCGAGAACGGATGGTTGAGTATGTCTCTGGATATTCGTATGAGGGTAATGTATGTATGAAAATTAACCCTTTGCATTCGAGGGCTCAGATATGGAGACAATGTAAATCATTTTCAGTTCGTAATACAAGGACAAAGACAATTCGTAAAATTGATCGTGTATAGGATACTCCGCTTCTGGCGACAAAAGACGGTCTCTTTTAATTTTTTCTTTTTTAATGCGCGTATCATTTACTTGTAAGTGAATATGATCTTTTCAGTGAAATTGCTTCGAGTTGCTGGTAATGTGAATTTAAAAAAAACATCAAAGGGTTAATAAGGATACTCATATTCAATCCTAGATTGAAAGAACGAATGAGAAAACGAAGCTCCTAACTTCATTAGCGAGTAAAGGGTATTTTCTTCGATGTTGCGTACGAGCAACGATGCGAAGAAACGAGCTGAAGTTTCTTGAAAGAGGAAAACGTCCTAGGGACTTTTGGGTACACGTGTACCCAAGGTGGAAAAAGAAAGGCGATGACTCGGTTAAAAGAGACGTGCGAGCGACGGTGAAGTTTTAAAGGCGGCCGACCTCGTGCATCTTCTCCATGGGCCAATCTCGAAAACGAAACACGGTAACAAGATCCACGATCTCGCGGGAATCACGAAGGAGGTCCGTCGCTTCGAAGGCGAATGAAACTTAATCCCGTCGGTGCTGCGTGCAATTTGTGATTGATTTTTTTGTACTTCGCGCAAGTTTTGCCAGCCACCTTACTGACTGCGCGAAAACACGTTCCGGGCGATTGGAAGTGGAGATCAGTTGCAGATCCCTGACGTGGTCCTCTTAATTCCTGTTTTACATACGTTCGTGTGCGTCGAAAGATTATTTATACCCGGCGGATTTAGCTCGAGTCCTCGCGTGTTTATAATGCAGCGAGGCAAGCTTTAAATGCATTTTTCTCAATTGTCCTTATACACGCTTGGCGAATATCAATGATTGACGTACAGATTCGCGTGATACAGTTCGATATATATTACTTTTTGGATATAACTATTTGTCAACTGATATTATTTTATACAAATTCGTTGTACACCACGATTATTACCTTCTTATACCTGAAGCAATCAATGATAACTATACAACAGAAATTGTACAAAGTACTGTCTCACCAATGTCGCTAAAAGTAGATTACATAAACCAAAGCTTACTAAAAAAAATACTGTGATACAGGACAAGCTTGGCACGGTTTTAATGGATGATCAGTCCCTAATACTTTCATCAAAGTCTTGTCAATAATCCACATCATCGCATCGGCTCGAGGAGATTCGAGCCTGTCGATCCATCATCTCGGTTCTCGAAACACCGTGCCTTCGTATCGTTATCGAGTCAATGGTTGAAGATAATCGCGGCGATAGCGGTGAATTTATTCCCACTAAATCATAGCGCCAACGATAACGATCCCAGATTTAACGAAGAGATGCACCTTCGTGGCCGAGAAATTAGCGCGGCGTCAGCCGTGCACGATCCGAGTCGAGATCTATCGTTCGCGGATGAGGGAGCATCGTCGTTAACCCTTTCACCGCTCCAGCCGACTAAATGCTCAAATGCACGAGTTTTCAGGTCCAACTAGGAAAATCTGCTTCGAATACCCATGTGATAAATATCCAAGATAAAATGAGATCGCACAGGATGCATGTGACGCGTATTATCGTTGTACTTCACTCGACACTTTGTCATAAAAGTGGAAGATGTAACTCGAGTTTTTCTTCCAATTTTCATGACACACTTTGGCGCAAGAAAAGGACAATACTGTGAAACCTGTGTCGGGCGGAGATAGGCATCGGTCGCCGGAACTTCGCGGAGACGTGAAAAATACGTGCTTCCAGTGCACTAAAATATAAGCGCGTGACTTATGGCGACGGTGAGACCGGTTGTCCGATAAAAAATCATTCGGACATTGTTTTCAGAACTCGAGTATCCCAAGAGTCAGTTTTATCCTTCTGAGCGATGTTCGTTGACCTTTGGAGAACAGGTATTCCATTGTTTCAATACGCGATGTATCTCTCCTTTGTGCCTCCCTTATCATCGCTCCGAAGGCAGCGAAAGAGCGGTTTCGTTTTTTGGAAAAAAGTCAATCAACCGTGAACTCGGGAACGTTCCCATCGTAAGATATTCAGCAAAAAGACTTTGCGTGAATAGCAGCGCCTTTAGAAGTTATACGAGATTGTATTTGCATAAACGCATCGAAAGCGAATGGTGAACAAGTGTCTATTGTAAGTCCGCAGGGATATATTACTGCTTGAAGATTTACATAAAACAACGGACGATATAATAATTTTCTCAAGAAATAAAGACCTTTTTATGGCACAAGTAACCCAATGAGTCAGAGATAGAATTAGTATGATGAATAGAATCCTACAGTAATATTAGAATCGTTTTTACCACAAAATAAGCATTATTATCACGCAGACCATCCAACAAAAAAGGCACTTTTTCCAGATTAGACAACTAAACCCTTGGAAGCACGTATGCGTAAATAAAAATTAAGCTCTTACGTCCGATTCTTTTCTAAAGACGGTGAAAATATTTACATAAATACACAAAATCCGGGTATCTCACGAGGATTAATATATTTCACTCGACATATTAACCAAATCTCTTCAACTCTCGACATCTAAATCGGACGACCAACGAAACCTCTGACGCGCGTAACCATAGAAGGAAAGCGTGAGACGACGCAGAGGAATTTCGTCCTTGGTGCATTCAGCGATGATCGTAAATATAGATCGCGTGGAAAATCAAATCTAGCGACAGAGCGAGGAGCCTTGGGCGATAATTGCGCTTTCCCGTGAGATCCGTAACGGTACGAGAAATGGCGCGCCTTTATCAGCCTGGATTTACGAATGCGGATGACCAATACAGATGGGATTGGCTATGATTCACGTTGCGCGGTACCGATATACATTTCGTAGGATGATAAGCGCGCGCGCACTGGCCGGCCCTACCGATAATAATTTACAAACGATTTGCACGGTGGCCCGGCCTCCATACAGGGCGTGCCAAGGCGAACACGAGTAATCCTCGTGTAACACGGTACTTCGAGAACAGATTATCGATGCAGCATCATCAAAAATTCGGGAACTCGGTCATTACTTGGCATTAGCCTTAACCGCAGCCTCGCTCGTTCGATCACGGTACTTTTGGAACGCGAATTTAACGCATCGAACACTCGATTTACGACTGCTTTTATAACACCGTTCAAACACAACACGTATGAAGTTCTTATTCCACTTTCTATCGCTACATTCGCGACACGTATAATACATTGTTAACGAGCATTAAAAGTTTGTCGATCGATAAGTATAATCAGGCTGTTTCTTAGTATAATTTCGAAAGTTCAGGGCGAATCTTCGTATGATAATCACTCTCTGCTCATTGTATCTAACCTAATTAACAAACATCGCCATGTCACTCCAGCCTTATAAATCACATTGGAGAAAACCTTTTAACCCCGAAACGTCCTCTGCTCCGTTATAACCCTTCACGAGCATCAGGATTTCGATACGGTTCGCGAAGGAAAGTTTTCCCGCAACACGATCTCGATACGGCACAATTATACGTCGACGTACGCGACGTGTTTGTTCGGCCATGTACAGGGGGTACGCGCAGGTTAGCCATACTGGCGGCATGAAATATCCTCGGGGTTCGCGGGGTCGACAGCTCGCGGGGGCAACCGCTTTGGGACACCCTGTAAGAAATTCCTGAGAAGAATACTGCCGCGAGATTCTCGTTTGTCGACGTCGGGGAGCCGAGCCGAGGGGCACTCGCGAGTCTCCCCACGGACAAATCGTTCCTGGTCGCAGCATCGCGCGAGAATAATGGCCGTAATGGCGCCCTCGATTTTTTCGACTTTGTCAACCTCGCGCGGCTACAATGTTGCTGGACTGCCGCCCCCCCGGGGCGTGGGCCGTTATGCGCCGCCGGCCGAGAATAATCGGGCGCCACGTCGAGCCGTGCATCAATATCTTTATTGGCGATATCGTTTTGATAAATCCACGAGCCGCGCGTAACGAGCGCGGAGCCTGCGCCGGGCTGCGCATGCGCGGACTCGGATTTCGCATGGGATAAGTAACGAGCGAGGGGCCGCGAGGATTAAAACGTTCCTCGGGGTTCCGTGGGATCCGTGCTATTCGATTTACGCACTTTGCACGCACCGAGCGCGTACGGAGGGGCTAACCGCGTCTGCTCGCGTTCCGTGTTTGCGCTACGACTCCGGTTATGTGGGATCGCGTGCGATGTATCGTGCATGGACGATCGTGAAAACACGTTTGACACGGTGAAACTGGATTTTCGCGGAGTTCATGGACTTTTTTTTTCATTTTTTCTTTTTGAACGACATTAGCGTGGAATTATGGTGAATGGTTGGGTTTTAATTATAGAGGGGAGGGATGGGTGATATCCCAGGCGGTCTCGGTCTAGCGATGGCGAAACGGTACTGCGGATGTTGAATACGATGGAACGGTGATATGTGGGATACGCGAATAGAATGTTTCGACCTTTTAATAATTATCGGATTATTGGAATTAAAGTATGCTGTTCGTAAACTATATCAGAATGCTTCTCGTAATTATTATTCTTTTCCCTCGTCTTTTCAATTTTCTCGTTTCCGATATGTTTGAATACAGAATTTACTACCTACTATACGTTATATAATCCAGAATCTATTACATCCTTCCTCCAATTTTATCTCTCAATTTATGAAACCTCCGTGCACAGTGCGTTTGATTCCACCAAAACGACGCAAAATTGAAACCTACAACCGAGTCCCACTCGTTCCTCCCCTTTGACTCTTTTCCTCCTCTATCACCACTACTATTACTCCTACTACACTGAGTTCCTCAGCATGACATTCAGCTCTTACCATCACCACAAGTGTTGTTATCGAGCCTTGCTCTTTTCGTTACACCTTTTGCCTCTCGCTCTCACATCCTCCCGCGACTTCCTTCTTCTCTTTCCTACATCGTGCCACCGAGCGACATTAAATCCAAGGTGGCACTGACCTAGCGGGCGACTAGGACCGCCACCAGACTTGGATCGTTTCACGGTTCTCCTGCTGGCCACTGAGTACTGTTATTTCGCTGGCACACTTCGGCCGGAATACGAAATGAATCGAACGACAGGAATGGAGGGCGGCGATGGGAGGAGGGCGAGGCGGTGCACCAGGAATTTAAGCCTGGACTAGTATTACTGGAACGGTCAAGGTTAAACCCCCAGGACCGCCATTGAAATCTGGATCTCGAGCCGGTCGAGGGCGTTCTCGATACGCGAAACTGGATCTTTTCTTTTTTCCCTCGTACCTGCTCGTATTTAAAAGACCACGCGGAACAGGGGGCTTGCTTATTGTCCTATTGCACGTTTTATGACGCTGCTCGTTAACACTAGAACTACCAGCCACTTTCTGGGCATATTTAGAACACCACATACATCTTTAAAAAAAGGGGAAGGGTAAAAGGAAATTTCAGTAAATCAAAATGATGATCCAAATACTGCATGAAAATCATGGAAAATCACAAAAAATACATCGTTATAAAGTACTACGATTTTTTAACACTAGAACTACCAGCCACTTTCTGGGCATATTTAAAACACCATATACATCTTTAAAAAAAGGGAGAGAGTAAAAGAAAATTTCAGTGAATCAAAATGATGATCTAAATACCGCATGAAAATCATGGAAAATCTCAAAAAATACATCGTCATGAAGCACTGCGATTTTTTAACACTAGAACTACCAGCCACTTCCTGGACATATTTAGAACAACAGGTACATCTTTAAAAAAAAGGAGAGAGTAAAAGGAAATTTCAGAGAATCAAAATGATGATCTAAATACCGCATGAATATCATGGAAAATCTCAAAAAATACAACGTTATAAAGTACTACGATTTTTTAAAGAAACCACTGACCAGTCATTTTGACTGGTTTGGTAGTTATAGTGTTAATTGGCCGTCGCTGGCAGCGCCTGGACGATAGGCAAAAGCGATATTCCCCGTTGCGTGTCCACCGCCTTTCCGAGATCTGTCATTAGAGGAACTAAGAGCCGTCGTCGGTTCTTACATCCTGCTTTGTGGCAAGGATGAAAGGAAAAGAGTTCTTGATAATGCGGAAGCCATGATATTTCTCCACTTATTTCGACGAATGAAATATGCATCCGTGAAAACACGCAACATTGGATACATTAAAGCAGAGATGGCGATGCTCTTTGATAGCGCGTTGAATCGCGTAGGATTAAAACTTGAGATTACGGGTATTAAGCTGCTTTTTTGCTTGCCCGTTGTTTTTCTCTCACCGATGCGGCTCTCGGATGTGCGCGTATAAATATTATGATATCAGACGGTCGTAATCACGTCGGTATAACCC
The DNA here is from genome assembly GCA_038496175.1 of Ampulex compressa. Lineage (NCBI taxonomy): Eukaryota > Metazoa > Arthropoda > Insecta > Hymenoptera > Ampulicidae > Ampulex > Ampulex compressa. The sequence continues at coordinate 35,853 of JBCFXI010001799.1, forward strand.
GTTAAGAAATGAGTGGACAAACGTATTAAGGAACCAGTTCCTCGCGCGTCAGAATCTTTGGGATTCCTAAAACTGGAATTTTTACGCCCATCCGCGATTTTATAATGCCATTAACATTAGGAACGCGGTACTGTTATTCCAGGAGTTAGATGAAAACCGCGTATATTTCCTTCTGCACGAGATCATGCAACATTCATACGGCGTACGCTCTGTTGCCTTGCAAAATTGTGGTATGTGGGACACTTGCCGAAGGAGCGCTCGAAATCGTGGTTATATCGATGCAAATATTTGCATCCCATCGTTTAACAAGAGCAACCGAAACATTTGCAGCAAATAAAAAATGCTAACTGATTTCACAAGTAATTCTACGTTACAAAAATATCTTCACAACGACGCAAAGTGTCTTTGAGCTTTATAGAGTATCCCTTGAAAATATCCAAGGCCAGTTACGCAAAATAAATAAGCCTGTTATTCAAAGGTGGTACAAGATTTTACAAATCGACTCCGTCGTGAGCAAAAATTCGCAACGTGACTCCGCGCGATAACGAAATAAAATAAATACCACGACTATATCGAGGATACTTCGTATTCAGTACAAAGTACTTACCTTTCGATCCTCCGCCAATTAACTTAAAAAACGTCGTTGCGTGTCTACTCGAGAGATTACCGTGGCAAAAAAAAAAAAAAAAGACCAAAATCTCTCTGAAAGTATCGATAGCATGAGAGGTCGATAAAAAAGAAAGCCGCCTAACGGCGATCGATCTCGATTTTTCCTAGAATGGGAGGCGAGCATAACGAGTGGAACGCATCGGAATCGACCTTTCCAGGCGAAAAAGGAGGACATCGGGAAGGATCCTTCGAGATGTTATCCGAGATCCGCACGAGATGCTCGCCAGCTTTCCAAGCGCAGAGCCACGAGACGCACGCAACTGGCTGGCGGCCACTGAAATTGGTATTGATCGTTACGCGGGTATGCGGTCAGGATCTTGATCTTGGCGCGCACGCGATTCTCGATCGCCCATTCACGCTCGAACTTAGGGGAACAACGATCCCGCCAACTCGAGTAGGCGCTATTTATGCCTTGACGGACAGAATCTCGGATCCTGGACCGTCCCAGATTCATACCCGTGATTCCTACCTCGTAATATGTTTATCCATACTCCACGATTTATCGCTGTTTCGATGCGAGGATCGAAGATTCAAAAATGAATACTTATCTCTCACGGTTCCGACTTGTCTATATATACGATCTAAAGAAAATAGCTAAAAATCTCAAGAAAATTTAAGGATAAATATAAAATAGATATCTAAAGAAAAACTGAGAGTAATGATAGGAAATATATAGATCCATGTAACCATTTAAGTGCCACATAAAGAATATGGAAATAAGTATTGGAAATAAAGAGAGAAGAAATAAAGAATATGGATTATAAGTATTAGCTAAAGAAAAACTAAGAATAATGATAGGAAATATATAGATCCATGTAATTATTCAAATATCACATAAAGAATATGAAAATTCATCATAGATTTACGATTATAAGTATTAGATATTTGTGTAGCAAGTATAAAAGCGACTTTCACACATTTGACATTAAATTACACTTAATTTACATTTGACGCTAATTAAAAGTTTTGATATCAAAGCGGCTCGTGACTCTCAACATGCTTCTTTATACGTGTAAGGACTTTGATCCTGTAAAGTCCTGCTTGTAAACCCGAATAATGAGCGAGGTATAGCCGAAAATCAGGTGCGAAGAGCAAACAACGCGTACGGATGCGGGGAGATAAACGGAGAGGAAGATGAACAGGCGGATAGCCGAGTACACCGATAGTTCCATAAATATGTAGATGGATGTACAGATACGCCGATACAGCGATTGGTACAAAGAGGTGTGCAGATAAACGTTTATTGCCAGGGATGCATCCTCCTCGTAGGGACAAACAATAAGGACGTACCTCCGCTTCCACGATCGGCGAAATGCGCCATAAGGTTCCCACTTTCGACCATAAATCAGCAGCTATGACCACGCGCATCCACATTCCTATACACTATCCGAATGCATCGCTGCAATTATTGCGCGCAGAATTGATACGTCGATGCTTAATACCGAAAGTTATAACGCGAGTATTTATCGAAAGGGGAAGGAAAAGGATCGATATTAAGATCGAGTCCGTAACTTGGAAGGCTTGAATTTTTATAACCTTCATATATTATCTAGATGTATTCACGTGACAGTTTGTTGTATTAGTAATATATTATATGTTTTTATGTATATTATTGTTTGTTATATTAGTAGTATAGTGAGATATATCACAAGTTTTAGATAATCATCTTCATTTTTTTTTATCGCAGTTTTCTAGACCGTTGAGAATTCTATTCTCGAGACCACCGGGTTTTTTCTTACCGTTAGCTTAATTCTTATAGAAACAGACAATAGTAATACACGCAATTAATTCACGTAAATAGCCGTTTCTCGAATTAAATTTCGGTATCTTTGCTTGCTCATAGACGATTTTCGGTTTTAGTTTGGGAGGAAAATTTACCTCAAGTCTGTGCGTCTAGACTACTCGCGATAAATGTATTATTTGACTTTAATCATAGGTAGATTTTCTTCGTAATTTCTACCACGTTTTCACTTACTTATCTCACCGGATTATTAATCTTAAGTTTTCTATCATTTGAGCTCGATAAGGCCTCCACAACCAAGTCAAAACTTTGCTTTTATTCATAAAAGTATCGCTTTGTTCCTGGGCCTAATAAAATCTCATCCATCGATATTCATAGTCATCTTAATATTCGATAATGAACATAAGTATTTCATTTGGCGAATAATAAGTATTATATTATTAACGAATAATAAGTATACGGTAAAAAGTATTGCATTTAGCGAATACCGAATATTATAGGAAGTGTGAATATCCTATTTCGATACGCAGGATGCAAATTATAATCGAGCATCTACAAATTTAGCCACGCCAAGTTTCTACCGAGTATATACCTCAAAACCTTAGCCGCTCCTCCACACAGGACTCCCCGACGGTGCTGCCTGTCCATAACAGATCCCTTTTCGAAGCATCCCTCTTGGCATTCCGCGCGCCTCGCTCTCGAGCTCTGCGATAATACGCGCCATGCGTGACCACCGTATAATTAGATCTCTTCGTTAACGAGGCGGCAGGTGATCCGCGGCGAAATAGAAATACGAATCCGGCCGATGGCCTTCCTTTTTGTCTGGCCACGGCCGGCACAATGGCTGACAGTTAGGTTCAACGGACCCGGATTACGACCCTATCCTCATAAATATCTTGGCACGCCGTATGCCATAATGCACCCCCTTCCACGAGTATTAAGACGCTCGCGGCAGATAAAAGAATTCCTGACGTATTCGCGGGAAGTTATTTCAACCTCGAAGTGTCGTTGTCTCGCTCGCGAGCACTGGCATGGAAAGCACTCGAATTTAACCCTTAACGCTCCGACTTTAATCGCGAATATCGACCGGCAACTCTAACTTATTCTCATCCTACTTCGAGTTGCAAGTTTTTAAGCGTCAGATTTTAAATGCGCAATAACGTACAAATAATAATGTTAAGGTCATTCGAAGCGATCTTTATTCGTCTCAAGGAGTAAAGTCGTTTTGGGTGTAATCTCAGGAGTGATATGTGGTATATTGTCTATTTCGTTAATCCCAGAGGTGTCCCCAAAAATTGTAGCATAATGTGGGTTTAATTATTTATCTATATCTATATCTATATCTATCTATATAT